>JAJIZL010031503.1:0-15344 GCA_023969395.1 Amblyomma maculatum | reverse complement strand
CCCCCCCCCCCCCCACCATTATTCTCAGTTCACAGCAACAATATCTGTTATAAATAATCGCTGTAAGCCAGGTGCTAAAATCTTTTCATCATCTCATATGCATAACATATATGCCAAAAATACATACATGAGGAGGGCAGAGCAGTTTTGTTCAGGTACTTCACAAGGCTTCTCCACTGCTATTTTATTTTGTTTGAGTGCATGGGACAAAAGCCATCAACAATGAGTTGTTTGGTGAAATTATTGACTACACAAACAGTCCTAAGAGCATCCATCTGCTCATCTTCAGGTGCTTTGAATCTTGACATTGCGCTGGTTAATACATTTTGTGAAAAAGTGCATGCGGGTAGTTAAGCAGTGATTTCAGCTGCACGAATTTGACAGTGGTCAGAGCACCCAAGTTAGCAGGTTTGCTTGGCCAGTAGCATACTGAGTACAAACTGTCTGCTTGAATTTAGGCTGAAGCAGGTCGTAAATACATTCTCAAGGTCAGCCACAAACTGGTATCACTTGAAGGGTACAAAAGGCCTCTGTTGTCCTTAATATTAGTAAATTTAGCCAAGTTTAATACATGTGACTTATCTTTTTCTTTTCAAAAAAAAAGATTAAAGCTTTTATGACAGTTAGTTTGAGGTAGGATTTGAGGTAGGATAGAGAGACCATAATTGTATACAGCTGCCAGCCAACTGGCTCACCCCAGGGAATTTTTAATTTTGAAGTTAAGTAGTTAGTAATTATTTTTTCTAATTGACTAACTATCGCCTTTAGACAATAACTGGGTTTGCAGAATTTGAGAGCGCCTTCTAAAACCTCCATTCCATTTATTTCCGATAAAGAAAGCCTCATCGTTTTTCCAAGCTCTAAAGAAAGCCCGCGAAATACAAAAATTATCAGCCTGTATAGCCAGTATAGCGCTGAGACTGGGCTGTTGAGTCACGGCCGCAGCTAATTTCTGTCACTCAAACCATGCACGGTTGGGAGCACCACAATATCGTAGCGCATGAATGCGTCAGTCGCGTGATTTTTTTATTTTATTTCGCGGGCTTTCTATAGAGGTGGGAAAAACTATGCACGTGAGGTTTTCTTTATCGGGAATACATGAAGTGGGGGTTCCAGAAGGTCCTCCCCAACTTTGCAAATCACATTTATTTGAAAGCAATACTTAGTAAATTAGAATTGTAAAATGAAAAATTGCTTCACCGTTTTTTTATCGATATTTATTGTCTTGGGACATCAGTAGGGTATGATATGAAGAATGAATAAATGATTAAATAAATGTGCCAGCTAGAGATCCAAGGACATACCATGACTACGCGGAATTGAATTTAATTTAATCTCAGCTGTCTGCTTTATTGAGCCAGTGGTAGAATTCAAGATCACGCAAACAGTCGAAGCTTTCTTCCCTGAAGTCTTCCTTTTGTTCAGACCTGGTGTGCCAGGTGGCTGTCAGCAAGTGGTTTCTCTGGCCTATCAAAATGGTTTATTTTTAACACTTGGCTGAAGTTAGCTTAGACACGCGGTACAAAATATGTCGGCTATCGTTTGGTGCCCCAGGCTTAATAGCAAGAATCTGCACTAAGCACAACTCTCTGCAACATCAATATTGCCCACATCTAACCTTGGCTACACGGGTTTGACAGTAATATATGCCGGATAACCTGGCAAGAGTGTATAGGCACCGCATCAGGTGCCAGTGATGGATTTCACGCGGTATATCCTCACTTCTGCCGTTGATCATATATGTGCGTAGTCACGCAACAGGATGAGATGCGGCTCGAAATGATGCTCACACACTGCCAATGTTTCTGTGAGAGGCTTCTCCTGCCTTCACAAGCTTCGTTTCCACTTTGTGCGATGTTTGTTGTCCCTCGGAGCAGCAAACAAAGGTGACGAGCACCCGGATAGCCGCGCTTCGGCATCTCGGAGCAAAACAGTGCGAGTTGGTCTTTTTCCTGGCCATTTCGAACTGCGCATGGTGCTTTTGAAGAGCTGAGGTGTCTTAGTTGCTGTGATGAAAGGAAGAACTGAAAGTTCGAGGGCAAAATCGCAAGAATGTGCAGACTGCATGGCGCGCCAAGCCTTGACTTCCCTTTGCGGAGGGGCACGCGGTTCTAGTAAACGTAACTGCAGCGCCACCAGCGGCGGTCAGTGGCGTCCGGCGTGCGAAAGGCGCCCATTTTCCTTCCGCTCGCGCCAGTAGAAAGTATTCTAGTTCACTATAGTAGGGTGCTACAGCAAACTACCGAGCCCCCTTTCTCTAGTTGCTACTGAAACGCTTCCCTTATCATCCGCGCATTGTGCGGCAGCTATACATAAGACGTCCTGTCTGTCCCCAAAACGGGCTTGCAGCGCTGCTGCTCTATCACTGCTCCGGCTCTCATGGTAGACGGGGTGCATGTTTTTGGGGACCGAAGGTATTTTTAATTTGTCCCTATCCTGTCTAAGAACCTTGTCTGTATGTCTGGAGCATGCTTGCGGCTCATAGCCCAGTTTCTCCAAAATACTCCAACCAGTGCTACTGCGAAACAGTCTCTAGTATTGTGAGGTCGTTGCAGCATCAATGGGCTCTTCGAGGCTATTGGAAACCCTTAGTCTGATGAGGTGGGGGCGGTGATGAGTATTCGGCGCCGTTCAGGATGGTTGCGGTGCTTTGATGTTTGGCCGGCAGGTTGATCCCTGTCGTCAATGAGAGAAGTGAGGACAAACATGCACAGAACGCAGGCGAAAGCATCTAATGAATCATCGTTGTCGTCAGCAAAAGGGTCACGCTTGTGCGGTGGCTCGGACACTTAAAAAATAAATTAATAAACCTTGTCTCCCACCGGGGAACGAACCATTCATTGGATCCCCAGCGCTTCACCACTGCGCCACGCCCCGGCTTTTTTCCTCTTTATTGCCGGTCAACAAAGTACATACAGGCATAGAAATCACTAGTCTACCTTTGACTTAAGCGATGCATTAAATCTTTTTCATTGTGATCAATGCGTCAATCAGATGCATCCACTGAGGCTGACTGTGGAAAACATCTCTGAGAAATGTAACACTTTCAATGAAGTTGTCAGTCAAGTTTTGAAACCGCTGTCCAAACTGTCACCCACCGTGCTCGTCCAGAGAGGCGACGGTCTGTACAGCTGCTGGCCTTCCAAAGGGTTCTCCTCTCACCCGCCGTGCTCGGATGCACTGATCGGTGGTCTGTTGAGGTGTGCCTGTTGGACACCTTGGAGAACTACTCGGAGTCGAAATGTTTATTGCAACTCGTTTATTCCCCTCAAAATCACCCCTGAAACCTCACTAAATAGCCTCGTCAAACAAAGATCACAACGCTCAGCCAATAGGAGCGAAGTACACTACCTGGGCGGGGCCAACAGGCTCCTCCTCACACCCGTAGTCCTGTACGCACAACATCATGCGTGCACATTTCATAGTGTTCGAATCCGCGGCCGTCGTCACGTGCGAAGTTGAAATCCGCGCCAGCCAGGCACGAACGAAAAGGCACGCCCCGCGCACCGGCGCTCTCGACGAGCCAGTCCAGAAAGCGCCTTGATCGTACATTTTCTTCGCTTTTCCAAACGCTGTGGAGGCCCATAATCAACCTCGTCACTTTGTACGAGTAAAGATTAATGGGCAGTTGAAAGTGATGGTGTCTAGCGTTTTAGAGATTGCGCGGTTGAGGGTCCAAGGTACAACTTTATCAGTAAGCCACGTTTTTGTGGGAAGGGTATTAAAGGGACACTAAAGACAACCAAAGATGGTATGAAAATCTAATAAACTACATTTGGTGACACTGTCGCCGCATATCCGGCAGCAAAAAATCGAATAATTGCTGAGATATTGCGATAAGAAGTTGAGGTTTTTTCTTGTTCCCGCCGGTCGAATTCAAACTTGGCCTCCAACTACGTAGTTGGAGTTGAGTGACGCACACTATGACGTAAGCGGAGACTCCGTGATAGCTAGCGAGCCGGCGCGGCCCGCGGCGTCGCATCCCTCAAGGGCCAACTTGTCAACAGCGTACTCGCAATGACGGCCTCAGCCGAAATAAATAAAACGATGAAGAGAGTAATTTACCGAGCGATGGGCCCATAAAGGAAGAAAAAAAAAACATAGAGCGCTTGTAATGCACAATACTTTACATGTTTCTCAAGCTTTTGCGCTCCTTCTTGCACTGTGTATAAACAAACCGAGCCCTCGGTCATCGCAACGCTTCCTGACATGTTTACATACAAATAAGATTTAGTTACCAGCAAAATAGTGTCCTCGCTGCTGCGCTTGCCAGTTTTGAAGCGTCGTCGCACTTTTTTCCTTCAAACTTTGTGCTACAGCTCCGTGTTCAGCTAAAATTACGTCCACGGTAGCAGAACATGACCGAAGTGCCGGCGCCACTACATTTGCCAGCGCTGTGAAATTCCACATGTTAAAATGAATCCAGTGCACAATATAGTGCGCATAGGCATCCAGAACATTAGTTGCAAGACGTGAGAGCAGGCAGCATGCGCCGATGATCAAGAAGTTGTAATTTTTAGACCGGCAGCAGAAACACTTTATTGTAAATGGGGCCATGACATAAAAGCTAGAAATATTTCCAAAGTTCTTGTGACGCGGCGTAGCCGAGCTTTTTTTTTTTTTTTTAGCGGTTAGCGCCGAACGTTACGGAACAACCAGTAGCGAGTTCGAATCTTACCACCTCTGGCGGTTTTTTTTTTTAACAAATTGATTTTTTTTAACCTTTTGTAATGTATTTCTGGTGCTTCGTTATTTTTAGTTTTTACTTTTTACCCGAGGCCCTTTTTTTTGCCGGGCGACGAGCGCAATATATGGACGCTCTCCTTGGTATGAGCGGCAAGTATGCTTCTTTTGTTTACGACGCCTGCAAATAGCACGTTGAAGGTCTTGTTGACGCAGTATATGTTGGTCAGATGTGCCATGATTTAGTGAACAATTGAATGATAATGCGTTTTTCCTTCGGTACTTAGCATATGTATGCTTTTCGTGGCGTACGTAGCTGCAGTCAAGCGGTCAGGTCGCAGTCGAAGCGGCAACGGCGGCGATATCCTGGCGCAGAAGTGTGAACGAAGGAGTGTGTCGGCGGTAGCGGATTTCGCTCGCTCGTGCCTCCGAATGCTGAAATGGGAACCATCAAGGCGCATCTGCTGCTCCAAGCTCGTAATTCAGGCGCTGCAGGATCAAACAAACTATACGAGTGCGCACGAAATGCCTGAGCCGAAACATAACAAAAACTGAAATGGGCGCCTGTGGCGCCTCCAAGTATATTTTTGTATTTGCCTTGCAACGTTTACGTTGTCTTTTCGCCGTCGTTTACGTATGATAAAAGCGTGTTATCATGTTTGAGAAAAAACGTACTACCGCATTCAAACATGCAACGTAATTCGCATTTGTCAGCCTCCGGGATCCCTAGCGCGTCACGTGATTTGTAGTTGCAAGCCTCGGCCGTTTGGCTGTGGTGGCGATACCTGTATTTCTGTTCTTCTTTACTACCTTATAACAGCTCTGTTTTCAGTAAGAGTGGTCTTTTTGTAATCAGGAACTGGCATTCTATCGATGCAAACCCACTTCCTTTCTCTCTTTAGTGTCCCTTTAAAGAAAAACGGTCGGTTTTACCGTCATCTACCTCTTTAGGACATCTTGTCCTCCACAATACATTGATCGGTGTAGAGGTACAAACAGGGTGAGCAAGTCCAATTTCTTCCTAGATACAGTACTAAGATACTGAACCGAAAAATGGTGCGCAAAATTTGTAAGGCAAAAATAACTTCTCTTAAAAATCCAGTGACAGCGCGATTTCTGGCCGGATAACCAGACACAACAAAGTCCGGTATCACGTTACCTTAGCACATCTGCATCATTGTGCGCAACAAAGGGTCTGTTTGAGCACGCAAAAAAAAGAAATAGTTACACAACTTGTCTCAGAAACAAGTTCGAAAGACCCTTTGTCATGAGAAGAAAGAACTTAGTGTCGCTCCCAATTTGAGCTCTAAATAAAAACTGCGAATACTCTATGCACTTTCTGCACATTCAAGCGGGATATGTATAAAATTTGCAGCAAATACCAAATTTGGTAATCAAAAACAAATTACAGACACTTGCACGTGCAAAAACTGAGTGGTCACGCCCTTTCCACCCATCCGATTTTTGCTTAATCTTTTACGTTGTGTCGTCCCACAACTCTCTGCTGCTCTTATAATGCTTATAATCCAAGTACCTCGCTGGAGCAGTCGTACACCGCACATTAGCAAAAACATCGTCGGTGTATTTTCCCGTTCACCATGCAAACAACCAATGCTCTTCTCCCAATTGATTTCACACCCTGTCCTTTTGCAGCAGCCACACGCAACTCGAACGACTTCTTTAACGCTTTCCCGATCTGCGCAAAAAACTGCGATATGGTCTGCGTAAGCCAGTACGTTTACCTTCGTAGACTGGAAAGTGAACCCGTAGACTGGTTCATTATGTATCAATAATAACAGAAACGGCTCAAGATAAATAGAAAAAAAGCAAAGGTGAGAGCGGACAACCTTGCTATAATGAAGAACACATTCTGCTTATTCACAATGGTACGTGTGACACAGCTTTCATACGCCATCTGCACACCTTGTGATATCACCCAGCCAAAATTTACATGTCCTAGTATTGCGAAAAGAATTTCGTGCGACATTCTATCGAAAGCCTTCGCAAGATCAAGCTGCCTCATAGCAACTCGTTCTACAAAGGCATCATAGCTTTCAAGAACAGTTCTTGCAATGTGCACATTAGTTCCGATGGTGCGGCCTTTAATACCGCACGTTCGATGTGGCCCTTCAAGATCTTTTATAATATTTTGCACTCTTCTGGCAAGTATCTTCATAAACACTTTATAATCAACATTTGTGAGGCTTATTGGACGATAAGCGTCAATCGACAGCAATTTAGCCTTGTCATCACTTTTGGGTATTAAAACCACATGGGCTCTTGTAAAGGACGGGGGCATTTTTTTGTGTCATATATTTACGTAAAGACGCAGTGAGAACCTCAGCGATTTCTGTTTTGAAACGCTTATAGAAGGCGGCACTTAAGCCGTCAGGGCCAGGAGATTCTCCAGCGTTGAACTGCTCGATAAATATTTTAATTTCTGTCGTGCCGATTGCCTCTCCAGCTTTCTTTTAGTGTCGTCTTCAATAGTTTCGGCATGCGGGACGAGAAGGTATTTCTAAACTCCTCTTCTTGGATCTTTCCTCACCCAATCAAGTCCCGGTACTGTTCAACAAAAGCCAACTGATTTATATTAGTGTCATTCGTTACCTCGTTTTTGTACTTTATTTGTTTCATTCTGCGTCGCGTACTTCTTTTCATCACTCAGCGAACGCTTAGTGGGCACGTCGTCGAACCAGAGGCAGTCGGCACGCGCCCGTATCATGGCAGCTCTTTATCGATAATCTCAAGCTTATCTTTTGTTTCTCTTATTTCTTTCTTGTACATTCCAGGCTGAGGACTCTCTAGGCATACAGGCAGGTTTAGTTGGCATTGTAGGTCTATTTAATTCATCCATTTATCACACCATATAATGCTTCCTCTTTCAATCGCATTTATTCTCACCTTCTGTTTGAAATCCTCCCACATAATTACCCGGTTCCCAGGCTTTGTTGACAGTAACGCTTCAGTATGCTCTTTTACTTTATTAACAAAATGCTCATCCTCAAGTAATTGTGAGTGAAACTTCCAAAGGTCCCATGAGAACCTCGATTTCTTTTCTTTTTCCCCCAAGCTCCGAATCGTGAGGCGCTCTTCATTTTTCCCCTTGTCTACACTGAGAACGATAGCGAGATTCCGCGAGTGACAGATACTGTGCCTTTCCGTTCCTGTAGACGAATTATAGAATACCGGTGAACTTTATTGCGTTCAATTAAATGCTGGTTGTGTTCCACAAAGGGTGCACGTTGTAACGTCACGACAGGTCATGACGTCACAAGGCGATTAATTTGGACCCCTGCACACGCGTCCGTTCCTGGCAACGAAGTGGCCCCCGAGTTAGCCAGAGCTCTTTATGCGCAAGCATATGCATGCATGCATATATGCTTTATATGCATGGATAAGTAATGAACGGCAGAACGCCATCCCAGTCCTTATGATGCGCAGCGATGTACATAGCCATCATGGTGGTGAGCGTCCTATCAGTGCGTTCTATTACGCCATTCGTTTGGGGATGATATGGTGTGCAGTGGCGAAAACCGCAGGCGCTGAGGCGAAGCTCTTCGACAATGTCAGGGGTGAATTGGCGTCCACGGTCACTAATAATGCCTGCAGGAGGGCCGTGCCGAAGAGTGACGAATCGAAGTACGAAATGAGATACTTCAGATGCAGTAGCTGATGGTATCGCGGCTGTCTCACAGTAGCGGGTTAAATAATCTACGCGCACAAGAATCCATCGGTTTCCATTAGAGGACCGTGGGACAGGTCCAAGAAGGTTAATTCCAATTTGCTCAAACGGCATTGCCCTTGTGTGCGTGTGTGTGCCTCCTGCGCTTCTTGTTGTTGTTACCTACTCTGCTGCCTTCTTCCAAGAGATGTGTGACCAACTAGCTCATCGTTCGACTCTATTATTGCTCAAACGGGGATGTTGGAGGTGTGACTGGCCGCAGTTTTTCGGGTAGACTTGAAGTCGATAGCTTAAAGCGCTGGCATTGCACACAGAGGGCTACATATCGTCGATAGTTGAACGCATCTTCGGCCAGTAAAATCGCTGTTGTGTGTGGTGGAGTGTTCGGGCCACTCCCAAGTGCCCAGACGTGGCGTCATTATGCATCATTTCTATAACTGTGATGCGTAGGCTTTCCGGAACGACAAGAAGCATGCGTGATCCCCCAGAGGCGAAATTCTTCTTGTAAAGCAATCCTTCGCAAATGCAAAAAGTGTTCTTCATGGGATCTTTGGCGGAATCAAACAAAGAGGTCAATGCTTAGTCTTTGCGATGCTCAGTTCGGAAAACTCGAAGATCGGGGAAGGTTTGCGAAAGTGGAGCCAAATATTCATCGAAGTTGTCTGCGTCGTCATCAGTCGTTTGAAGCGACAAACGCGAAAGACAATCAGCATCTGAGTGTTTATGACCGCTTTTTATGCACCACAGTAAAATTAAACTCTTGCAGGCGTAAAGCCCATCGAGCGAGCCGTCCACAGTGGTCTCGAAGACTCCCGAGCCAGAAAAGGGAATGGCGGTGGTTCACAACGGTGAAAGCATTCCCGTACCTACGGCAGCGAAAGCGCTATACAGCGAAAACAACGGCGAGGCATTCTTGCTCCGTAACCGTGTAATATATTTCGCATTTACTCAACGAGCGGCTGATCACGTGCTGATCACGTCCATGGCGTTGTATAAGTACAGCACCGACACCGATACCACTTGCATCAGTGAGTACTTCAATTGGTGCTGATGGGCAGAAGTGGCCTAGGATGGTTCCCGAGGTCAAACGAAATTTCAAATGACGGAAAGCTCAGTCATATTCGCTGATCCAATTGAATGCTGCATCTTTATGCAGTAGACACGTGAGTGGGTAAGAGATGTCTGCAAACCTTGATATTGCCACCGGGTGTCCTTGATGCTCTTAGGTGGCGCCTGGAAGAAAAGGACGCCGAAGTTGCCTCGCGTGCTGTACGCGGAACTTTGCCTGCTGGTTCAGCTCCCGTCATGTTAGTCACGTCTAGCCCTGTTGTCCGTGACATATTTTGGTGTCGGCGCTAGGTTTCGATCCCAGTACATGTCCCGTACACCCCCGTATTCCCAGGACTCAACTCCTGTGCCAGTCACTGCACCGTACTAGCCGAAGTAATCAAGGCCTGCCCCCTGAGCACGGGCCGTTGGAGTTCAACACCGCAGGCGCCCCTCGACCGGCTATGCAAGCTCCAAATTACTCATCATCATCATCATCAGCCTGATTATACCTACTGCAGCGCGAAGGCCTCTCATATTTCTCCACTTAACCCGGTTCTGTGCTAGCTGCATCCACTTGACCCCTGCGAACTTCTTAATCTCATCCGCCCACCTAACGTTCTACCGCCCCCTGCTACGCTTTCCGTCCCTTGGAATCCAGTTTGTTACCCTCAGCGACCATCGGTTATCCTCCCTTCGTACTACATGTCCTGCCCATGTCCATTTCTTCTTCTTAATTTCCACTAGAATGTCGGTAACTTGAGTTATTTCTGTGACCAACTCTGCACACTTTCTATCTCTTAATGTTACCCCTACCATTTTGCGTTCCATAGCCCTCTGGGTTGTCCTCAACTTAAGTAGAACTCTCTTGGTTAGCCTCCACGTTTCAGCCCCATAGGTGAGTACAGGCAAGATGCAACTGTTGTATACTTTCCTCTTGAGTGATACCGGTAAGCTGCTAGTCATAATCTGCGAGTGCTTGCCAAATGCGCTCCATCCCAATCTTATTCTTCTTGTTATTTCCTTTTCATGGTCCGGAACTGCGGTTACTACCTGTCCGAAGTAGACATATTCGGCTACTACTTCCAGTACTTCTCTACCTAATGTAAACTTCTGTTCCTCCCCGAGGCTGTTGAACATTACAGTTAACTTTCTTATATATATATATATATATATATATATATATATATATATATATATATATATTGTGAGCCCTCCACGGATCTTCTTTCATTTGTACATACCATGATATTCTTCTTCCTCTTGTACATACCATCATCATCGTCCCGCGGCGCTGGCTCCGGCACGCGCTTGGGTTCTGTCCATCGGAATAAAACGCCAGACACGGCATCCGTTGCCTTGCCGTCTCGACCTTGCCTTCTCGACCTTGCCGTCTCGACGTGGCCTTCTTCCACAAGTGGTGGAGGTAAGACTTGATCCCCTTGCTGTTTTGTGCCCTGCCTCTCGCTGGAGCTGCGTTCCGGTCGCTGTTTACCGCCTGCCACCATCGTTATGTCTACCGAGAGTACCCACGAATCGGCAGGACCCTCTACCTCGGCTGCACCACCCCCTCCGACTGTGCCCACACGACAACGCGACCCGCCGCTGTTCGCTGGTCGTCGCGATGAAGACGTCGATGACTGGCTGGACACCTATGAACGATGCAGTAACTACAACCGGTGGGACGATGCTCTAAAATTTCTGAATGTTTCTTTCTACCTCATTGAGGTCGCCAGAACCTGGTTTATTAACCGCGAACCCCACACCACTCACTGGACCACATTCAAGCAGCAGTTCCGCCAATATTTCGCAGACCCAGCAGTTCGGACTGAGGTCGCGAAGAACAAGCTCGCCTCTCGCCTCCAAGGTCCCGATGAGTCGTACGCGTCTTACATAGAGGCCATACTTGCACTTTGCCAGCGTATTAGTCCCACCATGCCGGAACCTGAACGCGTACACCACATCTTGAAAGGAATTAATTCTGTGGCTTATGATACCCTGATTGCCCAGAATCCTTCTACCGTGGACGCCATTATTGCGACCTGCCAACGCATCGACCAGCTGCAGTCCTCCCGATTGCAGCCCGGCATTGCTGCTGGCCCGACCTCTGCTGACCTGGATCTGCGGGCACTGATTCGAGCCATCATCCGGGAGGAGCTCCAAGCCCTCAAGCCTGTCTGTCGACATGGGTGCGATCATTCTTCCGCACCTTCTAATGACGCCGGTCTCCGCAACATCATTAAAGATGAGCTTGCAACCATCACCCGACCTATGGCGTCCGACCCTCCTGCACCCCGCCCAGAATCGACTTACGCGCACGTCACAGCATCACCCCCTCCTTTTGTTCCGCCTCCCCAACTGGCATCGCCCTACAACCACATCAACGCCGTGACGACGGCTCAGCCTACGCCACCCTACTACGCACCTTGGCGCCCCTCTCGCCCAGTGTGCTACTACTGTGGAATACGAGGACATATATCCCGCTTCTGTCGTCGACGCATTCAGAACGAGCGGCGTGGTTACGACGCCTTCGAAAGTGACGTACCCTCATATTATCAGCGACGACCTAATCGCGGCCCACCTCGTCGATCCTCTCCACCGCCGGTATCCTCGTCTGAACCAAGTGGTGGCCATGTATCCCGACGCCGGTCCCTTTCCCCATACCGCCGCTCGGTTTCTCCACTTCGACCAGCAACAACTGTTCCTATCCGTCACTCGGAAAACTAAGCGATGCAGTTTCCGGAGGTGAAACTGCACTCTGCGAACTAACCAAAAGTCCTCCTCATCGCCCGTGCAATATGATTTCCGTTTCAGCTGAAGGATTACCGGTCGAAGCTTTGATTAACACAGGGGCTGCAATTTCTGTTATTCGCGCTGATTTGTGCCACCGTTTGCGGAAGTTAACGACACCATACGATGGACCTCAACTTCGTGGAGCAAATGACGTCCCTCTACATCCTTCAGCAAAGTGTACAGTTCGAATTCTTATAGACGGCGTCCGCCACCATGTGCAGTTTGCTGTGCTTTCACCGTGTGCGCATCAGATGATTTTTGGATGGGATTTTTTGTCGACCGCTTCAGCGTTAATTTCTTGTGGCGACCGTGTCATTCATATGACAGACAGTGATTTTTCATCTGACATTTCTGAAGGACGTCATTCCCTCATTGCCGCAGTTGATACTGTATTGCCTCCACAGTGCGAAAAGCTTGTTACCGTTGTGTCAGAACACATCACTGACGGGTATGTACTCATCACACCATCTCATCGTCATCTTGCACGTGGAATTGCCTTCCCATCAAGTCTTGTACGATTCCGCAGCGGCTCAGCGATAGTAGCTGCCACGAACACATCCCGTGAATCCCTCGTGCTGACTAAAGGAACTTCCCTGCCATGCATAGTGGATGCTCACCCTATGCCCATGATGGTGCTCACCGCCCCGCTACCTCAGCAACGTGATTCATCGCACGTCTCTCTTCTCATGCTGTCGAAGACAATCAGTCCGGACCTCATGCCGCACCAACGCAAAGAATTGCTGGAATTGCTTCAAGCCCATCAAACCATTTTTGACGCCACTTCCCCACCACTGGGACGGACTAGTGTTGCACACCACCGCATCATTACTGAAGGTAACTCGATCGTACGCCGACGACCTTATCGGGTTTCTCTCTCGGAACGAAAAGTAATCGAAGAAAATGTGAATGACATGCTCCGTCGCGATATTATTCGTCCATCAACAAGCCCATGGTCCTCCCCAGTAGTATTAGTTAAAAAAAAGGACGGATCGGTACGATTTTGTGTTGATTATCGCGCACTCAACAAAATTACCCGTAAAGATGTCTACCCTATGCCGCGAATAGATGACGCCCTTGACTCTCTACAAGGCGCCGAATATTTCTCGACCTTAAATCTCCGCTCAGGTTATTGGCAAATACCTATGCATGAGAGCGACAAAGAAAAAACCGCTTTCGCAACTCCCTATGGACTTTACGAGTTTAATGTTATGCCCTTCGGCCTGTGTAACGCACCAGCGACATTTGAAAGAATGATTGATACGGTACTTCGTGGCCTAAAATGGAGAACCTGTTTATGTTACTTGGACGACATTGTTATCTTTTCGGCAACTTTTAACGACCATCTCACGCGCCTGAATGAAGTCCTGACGTGTCTTTCTTGAGCGGGCCTTCAGCTCAACACCAAGAAGTGCCACTTTGCACAGAAAGAAATTAAAATATTGGGACATCTGGTTAGCCATGATGGCATTCGTCCAGACCCTGATAAAATCAGCGCGGTCTTGAACTTTCCTCGCCCACAACGGACTACAGATTTGCGCAGTTTCCTCGGCCTGGCGTCATATTTCCGGCGTTTCATAAGGCATTTCGCAACTATTGCGGCGCCACTTCATGAACTACTTAAAGCGCGAAGCTCTTTCGTGTGGACTGAACAGTGCAACACTGCTTTTACCGACCTAAAGCACGCCCTCACATCAGATCCCGTTCTTGGCCACTTCAGCGACAGCGCTCCTACCATCCTGCACACTGATGCCAGTGGTCACGGTCTTGGCGCTGTCCTTCTGCAGCACGGTGCAACTTCGCGTGAGAAAGTTATTGCCTTCGCCAGTCGGACCTTGACTCCAGCTGAGAAAAACTACACCATTACCGAGCAGGAATGTCTTGCCGTCGTCTGGGCTGTTCAAAAGTTTCGCCCCTACCTCTATGGTCGGCCCTTTACAGTTGTGACCGATCACCATGCTCTTTGCTGGTTGTCTTCACTGAAAAATTTGACAGGCCGACTTGGCTGCTGGATTCTACGCCTGCAAGAATACAGTTTCGACGTCGTTTATAAATCGGGTCGCCAACACCAAGACGCCGACGCTCTTTCTCGCTGCCCACTTACGGAATCAGCCTGCTGTTTTTCTTCGCAACGCATTTCTACCTCTGACCACAGCCGACCATCTCTTCCGCCGACGCATATCACAGCAGTTTCTTTTGACGATTCTGAGCACAAACACGCACTCCGCTCGCAGCAATTAGCTGATGCCTACTGCCGGCCCATCATCGACCGGCTTATCGGCGCTTCGAACCCGCCCAATGCTAGGCTTCGCCGACAGCTTCGCAATTTCAAGCTCGAAGATGGCATACTACGCCGCTACGTATATTGCCCTGATGGAACTCGTGGGCTCCCAGTCGTGCCGCGTGCGCTTCGCCCACGTATACTGGCGGCTTTCCACGATGACGCCACTGCCGGTCACCTTGGTTTTAACAAAACATATGACCGCGTGAAAAGACGATTCTTTTGGCCTGGCCTATCTTCTACCATAGCTAAATACGTCGCTTCCTGCCATCTGTGCCAACGTCGCAAGCGGCCGACTTCTTCGCCCGCTGGCCTCCTACAGCCTCTTCCATGTCCCGCCACGCCATTCGACGTAGTCGGCATCGACTTATATGGTCCCCTACCTCTCTCTGACGGGGGTAACCATTGGATTATAACAGCTGTCGACCACCTTACACGCTATGCTGAGACGGCCCCTGTACCGACTGGTTCCGCTGAAGAAGTAGCTAATTTCTTTTTGCGGACAATTGTATTGCGTCATGGCGCTCCTCGGGTGCTTCTAAGTGACCGCGGGACGGCCTTCTTATCGACAGTCGTATCCGAAGTTCTTCGGGCCTCATCCACCCTCCATAAGACAACCTGAAGCTACCATCCCCAGACTAACGGACTGACTGAGCGATTTCATCGCACCCTATCGGACATGATATCCATGTACATCACACCGGATCATCGAAATTGGGATACTGTTCTACCATTCGTCACATTCGCCTATAATACTGCAGTACAGCGGACTACCGGTTACTCCCCATTTTTTCTCGTTTTCGGCCGTCCTCCCACTACAATCCTCGACACTTCCTTCTTCTCTACGCCCGATTACTC
>JAJIZL010031500.1:62468-86779 GCA_023969395.1 Amblyomma maculatum | reverse complement strand
GTTCACAGGAAGGGAAAGGCGAAGTATCTGTCACACTTGTGTCTGGGGCACCTGAACCGCGCCGTGAGGGAAGGGCGGAAGGTGGGAGTTAAAGTAGAAAGTGAGAAAGAGGAGCCGTAGTGGAGGGCTACGGAGTAATTTCGACCACCTGGGAATCTTTAACGTGCAAGCAGGTTTCCTGAAGCTGTGATTACGCATAACACCGAATATATTTTATCACTGGAACAACGTTAGGAGCCTTCAAACATCGCCTTAAGGATTGTTCGTTAGCTGCACGTACAGGGAACGTCTTGCACTCAGTGTTTAAGCCTGTCCGAACAGTGGAACTGACATTAAGCACATATTGCCTAATTTTATTATTAATCACATATTGCTTAATTTAACGTTCGACAAAATGGACAGCAGGGTTAGCAGAGCCTCTTCCAAACGCACACCCCTAAAAGAGCCGGGCGCCGGGCCGGGGGACGCTTGTACCCAATTTTACCGGTGGGTGTCCGGCGGCGGGTTTCGAACTGACCACTTACCTGGCCATTCGTATTCAAACGGAGAGGAAGCACTGCTGGAGAACATGGCGGACACGTACAATGGCACGTCCTCTGTAACCGAAGATACGTGCGAATGGTTGGGAAGCGCCTTTCAAAAAATGTTAGAAAAATCCGCCTTGATAGCGCTGTGCCGTTAAGCGCAACGCTACGATGCATGTTCAGGCCACGGCTAGTAACACCACTGTTACGTCCGCGTCGACCGCATATAAATGTTAGGTCTATGTACCTGCACCTGTAGAAACAGATCGTCGCAGCACGGCATGCTTGCCTTAGTGGAGCGGTGACTGTGGGTTATCATAAAGAAAAAAAAAAACAAAGAAGCAGTTCATCTCACCTGAGGTGAAACCGGGAAGAGGAAGCTGTGTGGAAATTCGGGCTGTTTACGGACCAAAACCTGGAGAACGCTAGCTCCTCACAGTTGCAGGGTCGATGGCTACGGTCGAGGAATATTTCTGGATGCCGCCTGTTGTGAAAGACAATTAGGTCTTGGTTTCAGCGCTGTTCTTGTTATTGTTTTGCCTTTAAATAAGGGCACGTAATCACGAGCGGGATTGGCCACATATGCATCGAGTAGAAATGGTAGTTATGCTTTTAGGTATGAAATTAAAAAAAAAAAACACTAATTACAAAAATTTGGCAATACGAAAGAAAAAGGCACTACTGATCAGAAAACAAAAAGTTATAATTTCAGCTTAATAAGAACGTGGAGAGGAGAAAGAGCGAAATCAGCACACCTGGACGAGAATTCTACCAGGAGCGTTAACAAATGTACCGCGGAGTGAACTGTATTGCTGCCGAAGCCAAGCTGAGTATGGCCAAACGAAAATAAATTTGCTACAGTCAAGGATATCGATAAATGTCTGCAAGAAATTTCAAGGAAGAGTTTTCGGAGGGAGGCGAAACAGCGATAGAGCAGAAAAAACAGAAAAATGGTGCAACTTAAGAAGTTCGTTACAGTATGAACATGTGGCAGAAGGAGAAGAGCCAGATCTATGAAGATAAATCTTACAGGAAGGAATTCTACTCCTGAAATTTGTCAGACATACCTCGCACTGACGGGCAAGGCATGTTTCAGAATTACATTTATATTTCAAAAGCAGGAAGTAGTGCAAAAATATAAATGCCGAATTTAAGGATTTAATCCAAAGAGGTTATTTGAATCGCGCCGGCACCCATAAAGAGAAGTATTAAATTAATGACAGCATAGGGCCGTTCAAGGAAGAGGGCACAGGAAAGTCTGCGAATTGGTTCAATAAATTTCTATAATTACCGGGACTCCACAAAAGTCTAATTTCACATATATGAGACGCTGCAGGGTGATAAAACTGGCGATGCAAAAAGTTTGCAATCGAAGAAGTCCTGGCAGTACGAACTCAAAAAGCGTCCATCCTACAGTAACGTTGAAGTGATCTAAACAAACTCTCCACGTGACTAAAGAATAGCTAAACTTTGCGCAATAAATAAGCGAGTATAATCAGGAAAATGAAGAAGTCCAAAAGCCCAATCAAGTTGGGAAGAAAACTTCTAACCCCAGCCTATTCCTCAAACTGTGAATCATCAATAGCAGTTACAACATATGAATGAAAATGTTGCGAACGGTTATTCAAAATGGAAAGCCAGGTAGGAAATTGCAAAGAATTGGCATGATTGGGATAAATTCTATCATGTACAAAACTAGCCTGATATAAACCAGAACTGGCTACTGAAAGAGAGCACGCATATAGTGGCAACGGAGACAATAGCGACTGCATATATACGACCAGCGGACTTTGATAGGGACGCCAATAAGTACGAAAAAATAAATTTGGAGGAGCAATAAAAAATTTCTGTGACCCTGGTAGGAAAGAATCATACAATTTCAGCATGCACTGTACCGTAATATGCCGGTAAAGGGAATCCAAAGTATCCGAGCCTCAGAGTACAAAGCATTGATTGAAACAAAACTACGAAGGGCCAGATAAGGCCACAATGCTTGCCGTTCAATCAACAGAAGTAGTAGAATCTTGTAAGTAGCGCAGCCTGCAAACAAGACGCAGCTGAATTCCAGAATAGCGCGCCTACATAAAGTTTATAGATCATAACAAGGGCAGATATTCTAATTCCATATATAATGTGGCTGATGCGACGCAGTAGACCTAAGGCAAGCTCAACTTAACGCTTATAATGTCCGATATGAAGTATTCAACACATTCAATATTCACCTAAAAAGGCCCAAGTACTTAAAAGTAGCCATCATCGTCATTATCCTGATAGTACTCTCTGCAGTGCGAAGGCCTCCCCCATATTCCTCCATTTAACCCGATCTTGTGCTAGCTGCATACACTTGACCCCTGCCAACTTCTTAACCACATCCATCCACCTAACTTTCTTCCGCCTCCTGCTACGCTTTCCTCTATCAGGTCATCAATAATTATTTGCAGTCCATCCCCACAGTTCCTTAGCAAGACAATGTCATTAGTAAATCGCAGAATACTCAGGCATTCTCAACCTACCCTTATTTCTAACTGCTTCCATTCCAAATCTATGAATACTTTTTATGAGAAAGCTCTGACTCGTACTGGGAAGATCGTGTCACCTTGCCTAACACTTTTCTTAATAGGAATTTCGTAATCTCTGTACACAGAACTGTTTCAGTGCAGCCAAAATATATACATATCCTCTGGCAGTTTGACGTACAGCTCGTCTGTTCCCTGACTTAGCAGTGCTTGTACGACCACCGTGGTATCAACTGAGTCAAATGCTTTTACTTAATCAGTGCATGCGGTGCATAAGGGCTGGTTATATTCCGAGTGCTGGACTGTCTGTACCCGTGAGTGGTGATCCCTCGACGTTGCGCTTGCGGATTTGATCAGCATGACGACGGACCACCACATTATCCTCCGTCTTGACGGTGACTAGTCGAGCTCCTGTTGTTGACTTCACCTTTCCGGGTGTCCACTTGTCACCAACACCGTAGCTACGGACTAGTAAGGAAGGTTCCTTTTGCGTACCAAGAAAAAGTTTCACAGGAGTTGGATAGGCTTACGGAAGCAGGGATAATATCGCCTGTACCATGTTCAGAATGGGCCACACCCATTGTTCCCGTCTTGAAGAAGGACGGCTCAGTGCGCCTTTGCGGAGATTTTAAAGCCACACTAAATCCTGTGTGTGAGATTGAGCAATACCCGCTACCAGTTATTGACGACATGTTTGCCAATTTAGCTGGAGGAGAACGGTTCAGTGTGCTAGACCTGCGAGATGCCTATAGCCAGGTCGCGTTGGACGAGGAGTCGCGGAAACTGGCCGTCATCAACAGTCTAAAAGGGCTATACTGCTACAATCGGCTACCATTTGGAATCTCTTCTGCGCCAGCAATCTTTCAGCGGAAAATTGAATCCGTGCTCCAAGGGTTAACCGGCGTGCAGGTCTATCTTGACGATGTGCTGATAGCTGACAAGAGCCAAGATGACTCAAACCTGAAGGCAGTACTGCAACGCTTCAGGGAAAATGGCATTAAGCTGCGCGCTGACAAATGTCGCTTCGCCGAGCAAGCAGTAACATATCTCGGTCACCGCATTGATAAAAACAGGTTGCACCCGGTTGAAAAGAATATCGATGCTATCAGACTAGCCCCTTCTCCGCGTAATGTTACAGAGTTGCGTGCCTTTTTTGGGTTTATCACCTTCTACCATAAGTTTCTCCCTAACCTGTCCACCTTACTTGCGCCTTTGTATAAGCTACTGACGAAAGGAGCCAGTTGGATGTGGAGCGGTAAAGAACTAGCAGAGTTCGAACTGTCGAAAAAGGCTCTTTGCGCAGCCCCTGTGTGTTGACATATTTCAATCCGAAGCTCGAACTACTTTTGGAATGCGATGCCTTGCCTCACGGTGTGGGAGCGGCACTTTTCCATCGCATTAATGGGGAAATGAGGCCCATCGAATTTCGGTCCCGGACCTTGACTACGGCTGAACTGAAGTATTCTCAGATCGAACGTGAAGCGTTGGCTCTCGCTTTTGGTGTTTCACGTTTCCGGGACTACCTCCTTGGCCGGGAGCTCACCCTGGTGACGGATCATCGGCCACTGCTCGGCCTTCTGCGAATGGATCGTCAGACCCCCATCATGGCCGCCGCGAGAATACAAAGATGGGCTCTTCTGCTGGGAGCGTGCAAATACAAGCTGCTTTGCAAATCCGGTAAAATGATGGTTAACGCGGACACCCTAAACCGTTTACCTCAAACTTTGCACGAAACGGAGACCGCACCGGAAGGAGACGCAGAGTTTGTCCTCGCCATCGACCAGTGGGACCAGTCGGCCATCACTGGTCACTCACAGAAACGGACGTGGTACTAGCACTTGTCCGCAGGTACGTCCATGAGGGTTGGCCCAAAGCATGTTGCTCCGGTAACACTGAGATGTTGCATTACTACAAAAAGCGACATCAATTATCTGTTCAGGATGGCCTCCTACTGTGGGGACATTGTGTAGTAGTCCCCAAACAGGCGCGCGGTAGACTGCTGATGATATTGCACGAAGCCCATCAGGGCGTCTGCACCATGAAGAAGGTAGCACGTCCAAATTTTGGTGGCCGGAGATCGACCGGGACATTAGCCGAATAGCCGATGAATGCAGAAACTGTGTCCAGGCTTTACCAATGCCTCCAGCACGTGAACCAGTAAACTGGCCAACTACAGAAGAAAAATGGTCCCAATTGCACCTCGATTACGCAGGACCTATCAGGGACAAAATGTTGCTGATCGTGGTTGATTCCCACAGCAAATGGATCGAGGCCATTCCACTCTCGCGTGCAACGTCAAGCAGCACGGTAAACGCGCTGCGTACGCTCTTCAGCCAGTTCGGACTACCGCGCACTGTAGTGACTGATAACGGCACGCCCTTTACCGGGTCGGATTTCGCCGAATTCATGAACAGGAATGGCATTGCCCACATTCGAACACCGCCCTACCACCCACAAAGCAATGGGCTGGCAGAACACGCGGTCAGAACGGTTAAGGATGGGTAAAGAAAATGCCTGGCCTGGATCTCTCAACCGCGCTCGCACGAGTTTTGTGTCGATACCGGAATGCCCCAAGGCAGTCGAGCCTATCACCTTCACAAGTACTGTTAGGTTATCGACTACGCACCAGACTTGACGTGTTTTCCTCTCAGGAACAAACCTGTCCAGAGCAGAGCAGCTACGCCAGCTTCAGATGACGCCAGCGGGAGTTTCGCTCCGGGGGACCCTGTACTAGTCCGTAACTATGGTGTTGGTGACAAGTGGACACCCGGAAAGGTGAAGTCAACAACAGGAGCTCGACTAGTCACCGTCAAGACGGAGGATAATGTGGTGGTCCGTCGTCATGCTGATCAAATCCGCAAGCGCAACGTCGAGGGATCCACACTTACGGGTACAGACAGTCCAGCAGCAGAACCAGTGGACCATCCGCTGGCTATTCAGAACAACGCATCCCCGTCAGAGCCCGCAGACCCTGCTCCCCAAGAGACACAGCTGCGCAGGTCAACCCGGGTCAAGAAACCTGTGGATCGCTATGGTTATTAGGAGGAAGGGATGCTATCGCCATCTATGAACCGGTAACGGCACCAATCCTTTCATTCCTTCTTTCCCTCACCCCTCTGGCTATATAATACCCCTTGATCCGAAAATAAAACGGCGTTCTTTTGGCCTGGCTACGCTGTCTGATGCATCTCCCGGGAGCGGCGTTCCCATTGACTACACCTTTCCAACAGTGGCGTTCCCATTGACTACGCCTTTCCAACACCGAGCATTTTCTATACCCTGGTTGATGGCATGGATATGGTCAATTGTAGAGAACCCTTGACGAAAAATCTGCTTGATATTTTATTTGATTGCACTCCACAGTTGCCCTGATTCTATCAGCGATTACCTTAGTAAATACTTAAGACGTAACAGACAGTAAGCTGCTTGGTCATCCATTTTTCAGGTCCTTAGCGCCCCTTTCCTATGAATTAAACTAATGTTCGCGTCTTCCATGGTTTTAGAACCGTTCATGACACCAGGCCCTGCAGATACAGGGTGGCCAGTTTTCCTAGCATGATATACCCCTTGCCATCAACAAATTTACAGTTACCTGATCCTCTCCAGCTGCTGTTCTCCATTCCATAGTTTCTAATGCTTTCTTAACCTCGTCCCTTGTCAGTGGTGCAACGTCTAACCGCTTTGCCTTAATGCCAATCTCATTATTATCCTGACTACTTTGGCTACTGTAGAGATCAGTATAGAACACTTCGCCTAATTTGACTATCTTGACCATATTCGTGACGACGTCGCCCGCTGTGTTCTTTAGTGCAGACATCTGATTTGGCCTATGCCCAATTTCTTCTTCACCGCTTTAAGGCTTCCCCGTTCTTTACACATGCATGCTCATATTGCTTCACGTTATACTTCTTAATATCGGCTAATTTACACTTATTGATTAGATCGGATATCTCTGCTAGTTCTATCTGGTTTTGAGTTGGAACGTTTCATACTTTGGCGTTTGTTAATGAAATAATTCGTCTCGTTAGACAGCTTACCAGCATCTTCTCTCACTATCCCACCACCTACTTCTACCGCGCGCTGAGTAATAATATCTCTGAATATATTGTGTATAGCTTCTAGGCTAAAGTCGTCATTCTTGGCTAGAGGTGAATATCTATTCTGTAGCGAGATTCTGAAATCTTCGGCCCTACCCCTCACCAGTAATTCGTTGATGCACCTCCTTTCTACTAATCTGTTCCGTTTCCTCCTCAGATTTAGACTAATTCCAGACCTTATCATCCTGTGGTCACTGCATAGCACTTTCCTGATACATGTTATATAATGGCGGGGTTAAAACACAGTATGAAGTCAATTTCATGTTTAGTGCTCCCCTTAGGACTTTTCCATGTCCACTTCCAGTTCATCTATTTGCCGAAGAAGGTGTTCATAATTCTTAGGTTATTGCGCTCTGCAAACAGAACTAGTAACTCCCCCCTGCTATTCCTAGAACCAATGCCATAGTCATCCACTGCCTGGTGTCCTGCATGATTTTTTGGTACATTGGTATTGAAGTCGCCCATTATAACAATATACTGCGTGTTTTCTTTCAGCATTGCCGATTCTACACCTTCGTAGAAGCTTTCAACTGCCTGGTCATTATGACACACTTGTAGGCGCGTAGGTCTGTACAACCTTCAGTTTATACCGCTGATCAAGCTTAATTATGATGCCTGCCACCCTCGTATTAATGGTATAGAATTCATCTATATTACAAGCTATTTTACTTGTTGAGACAGAAACTTCTACTCCTCGCCTCAACGGTAAACCTCGTAACACAGTGCATGCCCGTCCTTCAGTACAGTATATGCATCATCCGTCGTTCTAATCTCGCTAAGCTCTATGACATTCCATGTCATACCCTCTAGGCCCTCTAACAGCATTGCTAAACTAGCTTCCCAACCTAGGGTTCTGGTGTTAAACGTTTCCAGGGTCCGTTTCCAATGGCGGCCTATCCAGCGGAGCTACAGATTCTTAGTATCTCCCGCTGTGTCACAAGTGTGACCGCCGCCATGGTCGGTTGTTCCGCAGCCACTGGTCACTGAGGACCGGGGTTATAAAGGACTAATCATGGGAGGTTGCGGTCAGCTACTGCACTAGGGTGGCCAACTCCAGTTCGAGTGAGGTAGTGAGTTTCCGGAGGTGTTCGCCGGCATCAGATCGCACCCCAAACCTGTTTATGCAATTCCATCGAAACGCAGACTTTTAAATCCGGTGGAGAATCGCACGGCACTGGAATTCGAGCAACGGTCCTGTTGCATGTGAGGCGGTTGTTCTACCTCTCCGCCAGCGCTGTAAACCAACAGTCGTAACCTGAGCGAAAGGCTATTTATGATATGAAAGAGAAATATTATCAGACTCACTGACCGCAAATACAAAAATGAAACATTTATTTACATTTAGGGTAAAGGAAAGAGTATCTAGGTATTATTCCAGAGCAGTTATGCAATTCTGTAATGTACGATATAAGGTATGCATATCTGTGGATCAAGAATAAAAGGGAATATCGTCAGCTTAGACGTACAGGTTATCATTGTTTCACAAAGGTATTAAAGAAAGGAAAATATTGAATAAAAGAGGGAACAAGACCGAAGCTTATTGAATGCCTAGAGACTGAGAGAACCTGCGCGATGAAAGACCGCCCTGATAACAGTAAAAAAATCTTCCCGATATAAATTCTTCAATCCGGACCACTTTGCAGTTCGGAATTTAACAGTTTATCAAGCGAGAAATTAGTAGTTTGTGATCAAAACTGTGGTTACGAAAGGATAAGTTTCACGAGACCAACTAGCCAAACGAATTATGCTCATCAGAATTCTGGAGAGAAGACAATCTGTCTGTGGGAAAGAAATTTGTTTTTGGAAATAAACAGAGACAATCGAGAATGAATTAAGCGCTCTATTGCTTTCAGTAGAATACATGGTGTAGAAATTTGTCTGACATTGTCACCGATGTAGACAAGGCATGATGAAAAGTAGAACCACTTTGACAAGTTTTCAGGACCTAGGTATCTTTGAATACTTTAGAGGAGAGTTATTATATAGTAATTTCTATGAAGAAAATCTGAAAGACGATATCTAACATACCAGCTGTAATACCGTCAGGTCCTGGAGCTGAAGCTATGGTTTTTTAAAATTACAATTGCTAATTGGGACGTAGTCAACTCGGAAAAATCTTTCGCAGTGACCGGGAAGTGCGAACGACCTTGTGCATGACGATGAAAAGCTGATTTCTAGACATCGACCAACAGTATTGAATAAATCAGAAGCCTCGCTAGGGCGCACAACCACAGACGAAGTCCAGACTATCTTCTGCAGATATTTAGCACGGCACAGGACAAAGCAGAGACACGAGTGGTTATTATCAGATAAAAAGGAATGTAATTCAGATGTACTCATTTGATAGGCTGATGATACAGCCTATCTATCTATCTATCTATGGTCGCCCGTAATAATACAAGAGGCCCCGCAGTTGAAAAAGCAAAATCGGACCTGAGGAGCACTGTCCCCGCCGGAAGTTGATATCCCTAAAATTATTGCAAAGGAGGTCATTATCCTGATTCCAATCTCGAAGTTACGTCCACAAATATCAGTTTTTCCGACCCCAGGAAATATGATGCGCCCGCTACCAGAAGGTTTTGAGAACTATTAGAATATAGCTGCGAAGTAAAACGAACTCTATTTCGGAGCTACGCATTAGCCAAACTCATAAGGGTACAACCAGGTAGTGTAAACTCCAAGTCACAATCCTCACAAACTAGCTTAAATGATAATCTTTTTTGAGATGATAGCCAGGACTCTTGATGTAAAATAATGTCAAAGAGAATTCTACATACTTTGCAGATGAAATAATCAAAATTAAAATCAAATGAGCGGCAGTCCAATTGATTAAAAAAAAACTATGTTGAATCAAAGATGCACTCTACGGCAGACATCAGCATATCATGTGTATACTGGGGCTCACTCACTTGATTTACCTTGAGTCAATATTTAGAGGGCTGGTCAGGAAGATTTTGAACTAGGGAACTACTGCGCTCGCTTCGCGCTCCTGAAATTTTTTAAATAGAAGCACTCTAATTTACGGAGCCGGTTGCTTTCAAAATGCTTACATGGGTTGTATCAGAGGGATCTTTGTTGGGAAGCGTTTTCATGTTGGGGACCATAAGTATTGCCGGGACTACAGAGGCATCGGGTGTCAGAGTTTGAAAAAGTATTTCTTCCAAAAACATCTGAGAAAAGGTCTCCGCAATAGAAAGAAAGAAGCGCTCCCTCAAAGCCGAAAGGTATTCTTCAACAGCAGATGCCTAATCAGAAGAAAAATCAGATTCTAAGGAAGCTTTTTGATGCGCAGCCAGAGCAGCAAATCCTGAGTTGTGCTACTTTATATTGGCTTACCCTCCTCACGTGAACAACGACGTTTTTCAATGATTTCAATGTCCTAACTCATTGTTACGAAGAGGGCAACTTGAGTCGGAAGCAGCGTGCGCGACGGAGCATAAGCCGCAAATCAACATTTCAGACGCACACACTGTTGCGGAATGGGGACCTACCACATGAAGCACAGCGAATTGCGGATCTGCAAGCACTTGCACTGTGACTAAGATGCCAGCAATTGCGGCATTGCCGCAATGGGGAGCTAAGTGCTCAACTGTAAACAGGTACGGCCACGCTTTAACTGCAGACATGCAGGTGAGATCGACGAAAGTTCAAATGGCACTTTCTGTGGGTATGGGTACGCAGTGCGGGACAAACAGACATTACGCTAGCAGGGGCAAGCATTTTCAAAAGTGCTTCCGGGGAGAACTTCACGGGAACGCCACGGGCAATGCATTTCACGCAAGCGAGGTGGGGGGAAGAAAGTGCATATGGCTTGGGTGCCGAACCTACCACACTCCAGAATGTCACTCAGGTAGCCAACGTTTTATGATCTGCATATAATGCCCGTCTTTCCAAACCGTTTTACTTCCGAAATTTTCAAAAAATGTGGAGTAATAGAGCGAAGCTCCTCCTGGATTACTTCGGTCTCGAAGGGCGCCACTATCAACAGGAACAAAAGCAACGGGGACAGTAGTGACCCCATTTCTGAGAAAGCAATCCAAGCCTACCGACTCCGTCTAGCGATCAGCTGATAAAGGCGGACAACCCTCGCCGGGCTAAGTAACCGCCATGGGCGGAAAGAAAGGACTTAGCCTAATGAGCAAAACTAGTTAGCAACACTCACTGGTTTAGTCAGACTGAAGATTAGATGAGGTTGACCGAGAAGAAGCCTTGAGCACCTTGCCTTGAACCTTAAGCCTGGCTGATTGTCTCGCGCGCATGTGCCGATCGCCAACCGCTTCTTTTGTTCCCGCTCGCGCGATCACCTCCTCCTTCTTCTTCTTCTTACATCTGCTAATGTAATTAATGTGCACTTTGTATCCCCCTCCTGCCTGGGCCGCAAGGAGGCCTGCATTATTGTATAAATAAATAAATGAATAGATAAATCACGAAACAGGGTACGGAGGAGAAAGAAATCTGAAAATGGGGGCTAGAAAAAAGAAATATAGGAGGATGCCTATACTTACTCTTGCCCTTAAGCGATAGCCCACTTAACATCAATTTTTGATTTCACAATTTTTCTTCTAAACATTTGTCTTTATGCTTTACACATCTTTAAATTTTTTACCCAACATCAGTACGCATCGAATACGCGCGGTAATAACACATGCCTCAATGTATTCACTGAAGTTGTTTTCTAACATGCTAGGTACCCAATGCGCTTCTTGGACAATTGATAATATCTGCCGAGATCGACCGTTCTATCAGACCCTCTCCTATCCACCTTTCCTACTCTTCAACGTCGGCTGGTCTTCGTATCCGCTCTACTTCTGTGGCGGATAATACCATCCCAGTCGGGGCACAAGTCATTTTACGTCATTTTTTTGCACATGCCATTTTTAGCGAACAAGTCATTTTATGCAACGTTTACGCTTTTTTTCGCGAGGCGCCGCTCGGCATCTCTTATCGTTAAGGGGTCTATATGTTGCGCCGCCGATAGCCGGGCGGGGGTGCAACACGTAAGCACCCTGTTTTTGTGCCTAAAATCGGAGGTACAGTCGGCATTAGAAATAAATCAGATATCCGTTGGACGATTAGCACTAGGTGCCCACGGCAAAACTACAGATGAGGCAGTACAGGGAGATATGGGCTGGGCATCTTTCGAAGTACGGGAAGCTCAGAGTAAAATATTATATGAGGAACGCCTCAAGAAATTAGACAGTAACAGATGGTCAGGTAAAGTATTTAAATACCTGTACTTAAAAAGCGTAGACTCACAATGGAAGAAAAAGAACTAAGAAACTAACTAGTAAGTATGCTAGTCGCAAGGACGGAGAAATAAAGAGCATTAAGCAACAGGTGAAAAACACAGAAGTTAAAAATTGGATAAATTCGATGGAAAAGAAACAGAGTGTGGAATTATACCGTAAGTGGAAAATGCAGATCAGGAAGGAAGATTTCTTTGATAACTCAAGAGGCAGTGCCTTGCTTTTTGAAGCTAGATGAGGGTGCCTTAGAACACGCAGCTACAAAAAGAAATTTAACAATGGAGATGACGCATGTGCTATATGTGGAAACTCCAGTGAAACAATTGACCATATTATACTCGAATGTAATGATATCCATCCGGAAGTTGATGCAGGCGCAATCACTGTTCCTGAAGCTCTGGGATTTAGAGATACCAGTGGCCGGGTGAATAAACCGGCGGTGGAAACTAGCAAAAAACGACTGGAAGATTGATGGCTTAAAAGCAGAGAAGTGACATAATGTTAGTAATGTAGGAACAAAAATTTAATAAATAGAATGATGGTTTAGTTAACCATTCTAAATCAATATTTAAGATATAGGGAGAAAAATGAGCATGATAGCTACTGCTACCACCCCGTTTCAAAGGGGACGCTCCTATATTCCATCCATCCATCCATCCTGTTCACCTTGGTGCCTATAATATACTAGCGACACAAACGACAGGACCAGTGTAGGGTCTTGTATTTGTACGCCTGATTTGTCCTCTTCCGCAGGCCATATTCTTTTGTGAATCATGAACCCAGCTGCCAAAACAAGGGTTCTTGAGTATATGTTCCAGGTATTTTTTGAACGGAGGAAAAACTGAAAGATCAAAGATTTTTAATGTGATTTCAGGGTTTTATGTTAGACTGGTTTCAGTTTATGGTTAATTTCTGATTTAAGAGTTATTACAGCGTTCTTAAGTAGCGAACAATTATCATCGCTAGTTTGTGGATTAAAGTCCTGATGCTACACAATATAGAGTAACGCCAATGCGGTTTTCTACTAGTAACTTAGTTTTCATGGTTTTCTTTTCTTAGTATACGCGGGGATGCGACTACATGCTGCTTGCTGCACACATCTTTATTAAAACGCGACATCTAACCAAACGACATCTAACCGTGTCCCTAGGCTCAGTAGTGGCACTTCTATATCGTAGCCTCTGAAGACAGTATTTCACACGCTCGTGTGGCGAAAAACTGGGCCTTAGGCAAGCCACACGGAAACACCAGTCTAAAGACAACTAAAGTTTAAACTTTACTTCACTTCTAGAGTCAAACAAAACAATAGGCACGCTGCCGCGAGATGAACACAGCCCAAAACCACAAAAAAGTTTGACCACGTGAGCTGCTTTTTCCGTATACAAGCCTTCTTGCCGGAGACATTGGTGAATGCATACTATTTATTGGAATAATACACAGTAAATATATGAGAGGTATAGGTATTAGTTCCGCCACAGAAAGAGCGTTACTGAAAACCAGGAAAAAGTTTCAAGTTTATACGTGTTTGGTGGCGCAGTTGTGTCATGCGTGCTTTCAGAGAGCAACCAGCAGAAACATAATGCTCGAGTTCATGGAATCGGTTAGTATGGTGTATTATTAAGGCGAAATCCTTTACTGCTCATCGTTGTTAGCAGGGCATGTCGATGGAAGGTGTCACGCGTTTGAGGAAGATAGTTAAAATATATAAATAAAATTCTCTCTACCGGGAATCTAACCTCCATTCCTTTGATGCCCAGCCGAGCGCTTTACAAACTGCGCCACGCCCCGAATCGTGAAACGTTCATCATAGCTCCCTTTGTCTACCTGTGGATAGTGGGATTCCGGCAGTGACAAATACTGCGCCGCCACTCCCAAAACTAGTTGCTGCCGTGGAGGATGGTATGAGGCCCGTTGAGCCTGCCGCCCATGAAGAAGTCCGGCAAAAGGTGATAGGGGTCCTGTCTAAGCTACCGGGCCGCCAACAGGCGAACATCTCCCAAGGAGAAATATCAGCTCTAACAGAACTCCGCGGTGACAAGAACATTGTCATTCTGCCGGCAAACAAAGGAAATTCAACGGTACTCCTCGACCGACAGGATTGCGAGCAAAAAGTCAGGTCACTCCTGGACAGCTCAGCTTGGGAAAAATTAAGTAAGGATCCTGCTGCTCAACTTCAGACCAGAATGAACAAGCTATTGGCTTCCTATTTCAAACGTTGCCCTCAGTCTAACATGTGTACTCACGCCTGATATGCTGGAACGACTCGGCGCACACATTCTACGGACTCCCGAAAATTCATAAACCTGTAATTCCGCTGCGCCCCATTGTTGACTTCACCTCTTATCCGCTCCGAGCCCTCTCAAACTATCTCCATCGAATCCTTTCCCCCCCTGACGGGCAGAACATCCACGCATGTACGCAACTCCCGCCACCCCGTCGAACTTCTTTCCCAGGTACAACTGGAAGCAGATGAGTGTATGGTTTCTTTTGACGTGGTCACGCTCTTTTCCAGCGTTCCTGTGCCCTGTGCAGTCTCTGCAGCGAAACAAGCCCTCGAAGCGGACGCTGACCTCGGTGCCAGGACAAGCTTGAACTCGGAAGAACTTTGCCGGCTCTTAGAGTTTTGCTTGAACAGCACGGCCTTTCCCTTCAAAGGGGAATTTTACAAACAAAAAAGCAGCATGGCTATGGGTGCCGCGATCTCAGTCACTGCTTCCAATTTAACGATGGAGGCAACTGAAGAGAAAGCTCTCCAATCTTTCCAAGAGAAGCCAAAAGTTTTTATTCGGTATGTCGACGACTGCTTTTGCACCATAAAAAAAATCAGAAGTTGGAAACTTCCTTGCGCACCTGAACGCGGTTGAGCCCTCTATCCAGTTCACTTTGGAACAGGAAAAGGACAATCATTTGCCATACCTTGACGTCCTAATTTTAAGACAAGGGGAAGACCTAAACTTCAGTGTGTACAAGAAGCCCACTCATACCAGCCGCTACTTAAATTTCAATTCAAACCACCCCGCTGCGCCCAAGGCCTCCATCGTCTCCTCTCGTCTAAGGAGAGCCGAGTACATTTACTCCTCTTTGGCGGAGGGAAGAGAGGGAGAGACCACCGTTTTCGCTGGTCTGAAGAAGAATGGCTACACACGCGCCTTTATTCAATGTGCTTCCCGCCGTCGAGCTAGCAGGACAGGAGGGTCCGTCAGCACGGAAACGCCGATGCACCCACGCATTGTACTCTTATACATGGCGGGCACCAGTGAGGCGCTTGCACGCAACCTACGCAAACACGTCTGTGTGTCGCACAAACTTGCCTCAACAGTCGGCCGTTTTCTACCGCTACCAAAAGACTGTACCTCCAGAGATAAGCCCGTTATACTAAGTGGCACGGGCCGAGGCTCTTTATTTTTCTTTCCTTTTCTGCCTCAACATAACATATGTACCTCCAGAGAAAAACAACCAGGCGTTATTTATAAAATCCCGTGCTCCAAGTGCCCGGCCTCGTATATCGACGAAACGAAAAATCTCTGTCGGCGGATTTTACAGAACAAAAATGACGTCCGGCAATTTCACTCGGAAAGAAACCCCCTCGCCGAGCACTGCTAACGCGCCGACCACAGAATAGCCTTTGAGGATGTGAGCGTACTTGATGTGGAGACCAACCCTTTCAAAAGACGCCAGGTCGAGTCATGGTTCATCCGGCTGACAGCTGCAGCAATGAACAGGAAACCGGGGACACTACCCTCCGCGTACACAATTGGACTTCGCCACGTGTAGAGAAAGGGGAAGCGTAGGCCGCTTCCAGCTACTGCGGGCCTTGAACTTTAGTCGCCCCTGAGGAAGGGATCGAGTTGGTCCCGTAACGTCGGCTTCTAATAAATAATTTGGTTGGTGATAAGTGTTTCTCTTCAGAAATATTAGAAACAACTCGTGTAGTTTATTGCAGCTGAACAAATTTCCAATTGCTCGCAGTAGTTTTGGGCATCTTTTTCACTCGTTGCTCTCATTTTCCTCACTATCGATGACACAAAATTGGGAGAAGGTGTATCAAGTGCTGAGAATATTTTTCCGTAATGAATTCGCCAAATTTGCTTGTGGCTCGCTTTAAGTTTACTTGTAAGCAAATATTATGCTACATGCTTTTCTAGTTTTAGAATTGTATATGTATTAGGCTCGGCGTGATGTGCATTACACCTCCGCCATCACTGTGCTAGCGTTTAGACAAAGCCGCCCTTACACCCTGTATACGGAACTCACAACTGACCATCACTCGGCTGCTATTCTCACAGTCGCCTAAATGAATTGCCTCGGATTGCAGTTTTGGCAGTCAATACTACTAATGGCCCACTGTACGCCGAACCTCGATCCACTAAATTTGTTGGCAAATCCTTCAGGCATTCGAGTCAAGTAGTTTAGGTACAAAATTGCGTTTTGGAGCAGAGAAAACAGTTTGGAGCAGCATGGATCAAATGGAGCAAATAAAGCAGCACTTACAACCCCGCTTTTAGGATGGATCCTAAGAAATATACGGCAGTTAAGTTATAAGTTCAAAAGTCATGTCAGTACTTCAGTATTCGAATTTTTTATAGTTTCGGTTCAACATTACAGGCGAGGTAATTTTGCCATTAAAGGGGGGAAGTGGTCAAACTCCGCACCACTCAGCATGGTCTAGTTAGATAAATAAATTCCAGCAGAACATCATCACAGTTCGAATATTGTAAGGAATTTAAGCAACTATGCGTTTAAATATTTATTGATACCTCAAAGGTCCCGATGGGGGACTGTACAAAAGGAGTGGGATTGTGCACAGTGATAAATGGCGATAGGCTAATGGTATACCTGGCCCTGATCAGACACCTGTTTTGCTCGCACTATTGAAGCTTACAGGATCACTAATGAGGGATGATTGAAGTTGTGAACAGTGCGCATGAAGAATGGCAGATGAAACATTGTTGTGTGGGCACACGATCGAACGGCGCTGTTGGGATGACATGTGCGAGGTGTTCTATGCACTGGTTGGATGAGCCGATTGTCATGAGGTCTTGTGTTAAAATCTTTCGATTAGGACGGGCATGAAGGACAGCGACGAGAAGCGAGAGGAGGTTGTAACAAAAAATGCATGGCAGAGATGAAAGAGGAGTATGGGTAGTTGGAGGGAATGAAACGGGGGGCACGGTTTTGAACATATTCATAAGGTTTAGTAAGATTATAGCAGTGTGAATCAACTGTAGCATTAGCATACTGCAGTTGAGATTGCACAAAGGTCGATGAAGTCGTGAGCTCTGCTGTGTAGGGCCACCCAAGATAGACTGGTCACGGCAGAGAGTTCTGACAAAATGTGATTCACTGGAGAAGTTAATGGCAACCCACTCCAGTATTTCCTGCCAAGAAAATGCTATGGCCAGTCACAATACCATTATCGATATGGCGCCAGAAGATGAGCCCCCCACGTTGGAAGGCGTCCCACATGTTACTGGGGATGAACAAAGGGCGATTCCTAGTAGCTCCAGGACGAATGAAGCGGCTAGGCTAAAGCCAAAAGGACGCTCAGTTGTGGATGTGTCGGGAAGCGACCGGAAAGTCCGATGTTGCAAGGAGATATATCACATAGCAACATGGAATGTAAGACCTATGACGCAAGGTAAACTGGATATCGTCAAGCGAGAAATGGACAGATTGAACATTGATATCTTGGGTATCAGCGAGCTCAAGTGGACCGGAATGGGAGAATTTAACTCCGGCAACCATTATGCCTTTTATTGTGGGCACGAATCCAAGAGAAGGAATGGGGTCGCTCTCATAGTAAACAGAAGAATGGGCAAAGCAGTGCTAGGGTGCAACCCCAAAAACGACCGAATGATTTCACTTCGGATCCAAGGTCACCCTTTCAACATAACAGTTATCCAAGTCTATGCACCGACCACTGCTGCTGAAGAAGCTTGCGTTGAGAGATTTTATGCGGACCTACAATGCCTTTTAGACCGCACCCCATCATCAGACGTCGTTTTTCTCATAGGAGACTGGAATGCTAAGGTCGGGAGTGAAGAAATATCCGGAATTACAGGCAAGTTCGGTCTTGGTGAGCCAAATGAAGCTGGGCAGAGGCTAGTAGAGTTCTGTCAAGAAAACAACCTGACCATAGCGAATACTCATTTTCAACAGCACAAGAGGCGCCTGTACACATGGATTTCACCGGACGGTCTGTACAAAAATCAGATCGATTATATTATTTGCCGGCAGAGATGGAGAAGCGCTATACAAGCAGTAAAAACAAGGCCTGGGGCCGATTGTGGCACCGATCATCAGCTTCTTGTTGCCAAAATTAAGCTTCGATTGAGGAAAACGCAGAAAACTAGAAGGCCTTTCAGGTATGATCTGGATCAGATTCCATTAGAATATGCTGTGGAAGTGAGGAATCGATTTCAAGAATTAGATCTAGAAGACAAAGAGCCCGAAGAGATGTGGACTGATGTTCGTGATATAATAAAAGAAGTTGCTACTAAGGTAGTTCCAAAGCAAAAGAAATGCAAAAAAGCAAACTGGTTATCTGAAGAGGCTTTGCAAATAGCTGAGGAAAGGAGGATGGCAAAAGGTATGGGGGAAAGAGAAAGATACAAGGTTCTCAATGCGGATTTTCAGAAAATAGCAAGGAGAGATAAGAATGCCTTCCTGAACATACAGTGTCAAGCAGTTGAGGACAACAGCCAATTTAGGAACACAAGAGCTCTGTATAAGACAATCAAAGATATCAAAGGAAGCTTCTGTGCTAAGCTGGGCGTGATTAAGGACAAACGAGGCAAGGACCTCACTGAAGCCTCAGAGATAAAGAAGAGGTGGCAGGAATACACAGAAGAACTGTACAAGAAGGACCCGGATGTGCAAACCCAACATAGGACGGTTGGGATTGCTGATCTCGAGCCGGGCATCCTGAAGAGTGAAGTTGAATGGGCCTTAGCCAGCCTTGCTAAGAACAAAGCTAGCGGAATTGATGGTATTCCAGCTGAGTTGGTTCAAAACCTCAACTACGACGCTGTTAACACACTGCATACATTATGTCAAAAGATTTGGACAACCCTGCAGTGGCCACAGGATTGGAGGAGGTCAGTTTACATCCCCATTCCAAAGAAAGGCAGTGCCAAAGATTGTTCCAACTACCGCACGATCGCGCTTATTTCGCATGCTAGCAAGGTGATGTTAAAAATCCTGCAAGGTAGGCTGCAGCAGTATGTGGATCGGGAGCTTCCGGACGTGCAAGCTGGGTTTCGCAAGGGCAGAGGAACTAGAGACCAAATTGCCAACCTTCGCTGGATCATGGAAAAAGCAAGAGAGTTCCAGAAACCCATTTACTTCTGCTTTATTGATTATGCGAAAGCGTTTGACTGCGTAGATCACAGCAGATTGTGGCAAGCTCTCCAAGAGATGGGAGTTCCAATTCACCTCATATGTCTCCTCAGGAACCTTTATGAAGGGCAAGAGGCCACAGTCAGAACTGGGCATGGTCTTACTGATTGGTTTCCGATTGAGAAAGGGGTGAGGCAAGGCTGCATACTGTCGCCCTGCCTATTTAACCTATATGCAGAGTGCATCATGAGGAAGGCCGGTCTGGACGAGTCTTCAGCTGGAGTGAAGATTGCTGGAAAACGTATCAACAACCTCAGATATGCGGATGATACCACTTTAATGGCAGAAAGTGAAGTGGAACTCAAGAGACTTCTGATGTGCGTACAAGAAGAGAGTGAGAAGTTTGGGCTTAAACTGAACATTAAAAAGACGAAGATCATGGCGTCTTGCCCTATCAAGTCCTGGAGCATCAATGGACAAGAAGTGGAAACTGTGACAGATTTTCTGTTCTTGGGCGCCAAGATTACCTCGGAAGGAGACTGCAGCCATGAAATTAGGAGACGCCTGCTTCTGGGAAAGAGAGCAATGGTTAGCCTTGACCGCCTAGTAAAGAGCAGAGACATTAGTCTGCCAACCAAGATCCGTATAACCCGTGCTATGGTCTTTCCAGTTGTGATGTATGGATGCGAGAGTTGGACTGTGAAAAAGGCTGACCGCCGAAGAATTGACGCGTTTGAATTGTGGTGCTGGCGAAGACTCTTAAGAGTTCCTTGGACTGCCAGAAGATCAAATCAGTCGATATTGTCAACCATAAACCCTGACTGCTCATTGGAGGGTCAAATTCTAAAGTTAAAACTCAGCTACTTTGGTCATCTGATGAGAAGAGAGGAGTCGCTGGAGAAAGATTTGATGTTGGGAAAGGTTGAGGGTCGCCGGAGAAGGGGTAGGCAGCGAACGCGATGGTTAGATGGCATTCTCGAGGCATTGCAGATGAAGCTATGTGATGTTAAGAAGATAGTGAGAGACCGGAAAGCGTGGCGTGACATGGTCCATAGGGTCACGAAGAGTCGGACACGACTGAACGCCTGAACTGAACTGATGTTTACACAGAAAGGTGCCCTGGGCAGGTCCAAGCAGAGATATCCAAGAGTTTGTTTAAGGCATTTGCTACATGCCTTACATGCAAAAAATATTTTTAAACCATTAGAGAAGTGAACACCAATGCACACAAGCGAATCCTTGAAACAATACTAAATGTATCAATTTCTTAATTAGAGATGCATTGATGAGAACAAATCAATACAATTTTAAAGCTTCTGAGGGACAGAAATCACGTAGCGCATATTTACTGTATGCGAATTAGATATTTGGAGGGCAGAGGCGTCGGATGAGTTGGTTACTCAGAACCAAGATACCTGCGTGGTGATCAACAAAAATGTGAATATTAGCCGGCATTGCACTAAAGAGAGGAGTAAACATCCTTCCACAGTCAGGCAAGCGATCACATACGGGGATTACATAAACAACAGAATCTGCCAAATGAAAGCCAAGACCACCTACACGATGAGAACTTTTGTTTGTTTTGAGACACCATAACCTAAATCGCAATCCCCATAAACAAGCCTTTTACACATGCTCTTGGTGTCGAGTCTGTAGCGCTGTGAACCACAACGCTTCAAAATTAAATACAAGACGCCCCCATTGTGAAGAAACATGCAAATTTTCTCTGTTGCAGAATGAACAGTGAGGCAGAGGTCTGAAGGTAGATCTTAGAAGCACTGTTCCAACTTCCGTGAAAGCACGAAACCTCTACTACGTTTATGGGCCCCGTTTTTACTAACGCAGTCTGTAGATAAACATGCACGATGAGCGCTGAGACATGAAAAGTGTGCGGCGCAAAAAAAAAACGCACAGGTGACAAGACCACACATGCGGAATGTACGATCCCACACACGCTTTGCTCCACCATTTCCAAGGCCCTTGTCGTTTATCTTCGACATCAATATCCAAAAATAATACACCGTCAAGCCAATTCATGGATATGGTTGTAATAACGCTTGGAATATTTCAACCTGGCCGCACCAACTCCTGACTTCTTCCGACCGGGTTGCACCAACACCTGCTGTAGTTGCAGCGGGTGCGATCTTGAGATGTCCGAGATGAAATACTCTCAAGTGTTCATACCCAGTTATTCAACGGATTTTCGGTGCATACTTTCGAAACTTATTGCCCACTGTGATGCCAATATTCAACCTCTTTCCAATTTTTCGCTGCTTTCTGAGCAGCAAAATGATGTTTTGGCTATTGATGACATACAAGCCCAGTTCAGCCGCCTTCAGGTGGAAGAACTGCCAGTGGAAGTAACTATTCTGGAACGCATAGAATAGCAGTGGCGTACTATTGCCAACCTTCAGGACATAATGGTACATTTAAGCATGATAATCTCTCAAAAGGTATGTTCTAATCCTCCCACACAGTAATGCAGCATGAAAGAGCATTTAGCAAAGTGAAGAAGACGTGCACCCAGTTTGGCTCTTCCATATCAAAACGGCCCTTGAGCAGCTTTGTCAAATGCAAGCATTCTGAAGCCTGTCACAATCAGGCGTTCGATAAGAACTTCATGAGGAAGGCAAAAGCAGGCACCTCTTCCCTATTGTCCCGCTCTGCAACTTAAAAGGCGCGTTTCTAAGTTGCGTGTACGCAATTTTTCGCAATTCTTGTTTAGCCTGCTTGTTTAACATCATTCGAAACGATTTTTAGCAATAACAAATGTTTGTATTTTAACCAACATTTAGCAATTTTTGTAGCAATCAAAATTCATTTACCACTGTGGGTATTGCAGATCATCTAAATGAAGTAGTCAACAGGGAGTACACCAAGTATAATTTAGAATTCTAGGGTAACTTGGAAAGAAATACAGCTCGTCAACTTGAAAGAGAAAAGTTCGTTTTGGCGGCTAAAACAAATTATTTCTTTTGAAACTTTTCTTAACCAACGAGTACAAAAATGAGGTTATTGCACAGCTGATGCGTTTTTCTTCCTACAAAAAATTATAGCAATGGCTGATGTAGAAGCAGAAGTAATGCCCCTCCAAAATGGCGAAGGTTTGAGAAATGCAGTTTTGCGAGTTTAAAATCAGCGTATTGGCAAAACGTTGAAACACTAAAACTAAAAGTAATTCATTAATGTGGGAAAGTGGGTTCTGGCTTGCCTCCGATACTGATGCAACATTTGCTGTCGATATAAAGCCGTTGCCAGAATGAAATTGCTGGCGTACAGAATGCATGGGTCGCCACCAAGACAAGTACATTTGCATCGTTACGTACGCAAAGGTGGTGTTCAAGTTCTGGTGTGGGATTCTCATTCTCAAGCTCAAGCTATAATCACAGTTGGCTTGCAACTAGTGATATGCGGCCTTTGCTCGGCTTGCAGAGCGTAATTCATTCATTTATTCATTCATTCATTCATTCATTCATTCATTCATTCATTCATTCATTCATCCATTTGTTCATTTTATTACTTTAAAGAACACATTAAGGGTATTACATAACAAATAGGAACAAATACAATAAACTTCTTCAAACATGATGCGCGGCAACACTTTGTCGTGACGTCAATGAAAACATCCAGGAGCAAGTTTATTTTGACAGGGTTTGGAATGGCGAAATTCGCGGGAGGCTGTTTCGGAGCAGCTGCCGTGGCACTGCCTTAAGTGTGGCCGCATGGTGCGTTTTTTTGGGTGATTTGTTGACATCAACGACAGCGGGGCGCTTTTTTCCTCCGAAAAGGGCTTTTTCGCCCAAACGCCAGGTTGGGGCGGAACGGAAAACAATTTGCCGACGATTACGTTACTTTTTAAGGCGAAATTTGAGCGCAGCTCATCAACTGTTTCACCTTTTCGATAGATTCAGGCAAAGATATTGAGCAAGACATGTATGCACAATTACAAAAAACTTTTTTTCACACATATTCCTTCAAGAAACACTCCACTAACTGTTCTCAACTGTCATGAAGAAAGCTTTGTGGTCGGAGAATTGGATAGAGCAATTAAGTGATCTTGAGGTTGCGGGAGGCAGCACGCGGGCCCATAAGAAAGTTACACGACGAAGAGGTAGCAGCGACTGACTGATGCCGCTAGAGAATGAAGACAACCTGACTGTGCGTTTCGGTTTAGGGTGCACGCACCGTGATCCTCTGATAACGAGCCTGCACTTCGGCAACCGGAGAATACCCACGCCGCCGCACAGGGAAAGGAGGGTATACGCAGCGGCGAACAGGGGTTGCAGAGTCCTTCGCTCGCCTCTGAAGGGAGCGGACGCACGCTCCGTTGCCTCCCGACTAGGCGCGTTTCCTCTCGCGTCAGTTGCACTTCAGCTCTAGGTGGGGGCGGGTGGGTGCGGCGCTCGCTCCGGCGAGCTCGCGCGCGCCCGCTCTCACCGAGCGCTCGCTCGCCTTCGCCTGCCTCCGGCGCTGGCTCGCCCTGCTCGCCCCGTCGTGACTCACAGTCCTCCGGTTTTCACCGGCGCACTTCCCTGGTCCTTGGATGATCCCCGCTGGCCTCATCCAGCCCTCCAGCCGAAGTGAAGCCCG
>JAJIZL010031500.1:208-61921 GCA_023969395.1 Amblyomma maculatum | reverse complement strand
CCTGCCGCTTCTGCGGCCCTCCCTGCTGCTTCGGCAGCAGTCCCGGGAACTTCCTGCTCTCGGGCCTCGACGCGCCGCCCTTCCAGGCGGTCCTTCCAGCGTCCCCTGCTGCGCCTCAGCTTCGGCTGAGGTACCACTGCGGTCCCTTCCGCTGCCTCAAGGATTTCCCAAGAGACAGTGTCCCGTGTGCCTCTCGCGCACGGGCCTAATAGTGCCATCTTCCGAGATGCCCCCTACCCGCTGCGCCGCTGCCAAGGCAGCGGTTTCCCAGCGGTCCTCCCAACTGCCACCCGGACTCTCCGACGTGACAGCGTACTGCAGACCCTCTGCAGTCACCCCGGTGTCCTGATCTGTAACAGGAAAAGGACGCTTGCCGAGCAGCACGCTGCTCGCACCTAAGCCGACCCTGCACCGGGCTCCGACTTGCCGGTAGTGGTTGCGCTTGTGCTGTGTGCTATCCGTTGGGCACCCAGGATAGCCCTCTGTGTCTTGCGGACCTCGTCACAGTGCTTCCGTTCTTCGGCGCCCGACTCTGCGGACTTGCTCGCGCGTCCTCCCCCCCCCTCCCAACCTTCCCCTACATCATTCCCCTGGGCACCTAGAGTGCCGCCGCTAGCTCAGGCTGGCATACGTCGTGCCCAGTACCCCATCCCCCCTCATCATAGTATCCACCACCACCAGAAGCGCGCAACGTAATCAGATAACATGCAGGTTTGCCGCCACGGAAGGAGAGGGGAACTGAGCTGGGGGCTGAAAGGGAGTCGGAGCAGGTTACGAAGCCGACGCCGTCGGCGACAACGACGGTGATGCCGAACGACGACGCGAAACACAGGAACAGGTGCCAGAGAGCTAAGCTCTAAAAAACGCCGACGCCGCGCTGCCGCTGGGAGAGGGCAGCGGCAGAGACGAAGCGGCTGACAGGTGATTTTGGGCGGAACCACGCAGTCTGAGGGAGTCGCGCTCGCGACTCGCGAAAGAAGCCGTTCGTGTCGTACGCGTCGTGCGTGACAATGAAGATCCTCACCTCGACCTGCTAGCCTCTGGCACTCAAAAAGCCGCCCTTCCACGTCGCATCATCTGCGGAGGTGCCTCTAGCCCGTTTTCTCGCCAAATGCCTCTCGACGGTAGCTGCTGAAGACAAACGAACTATCTCTACTCAAGACTGAAAAAGTAGAAATGGTAATATGCAGTAGCAGCGAGGAGCGCATCTATGAAAGGCACCCGCTCCGAAGAGCAGTGCATGCGAGTAGCGTGCTGGGCGCATTGCCAAGGATATCAGTTTTATGGCATTTTCAAATTGCAGTCACATGCAGTTTGTTGCGTGAGGACAAGCTATCCTATCGGTTAGTTGAATAGGGTAACAGCTGAGGGCGAGTACACATGCTGAGAGGCATTGCCTCACTCCTTGCCCTTTCATAGAACCATTCAGTGTGGATAATCATTGTCGCTCTGGAATTACCCAATTTCCTAACCTGTCGGGTCCCCCTAATCTTAATCTTACTAATCAGCTGTTTGCCTTGTCAGCAGACATCAGAATTCACTCTTTTTATGTAGCTACAGTGATCCTTTTGGAAGCATCCTCTGATGACGTCTCCGAGCCATACTTCAAAGAGAAGCAGACCCGCAATGCTGAACCAGAAGTGTAACAAAAAGGCAGAAAATTGAGAAAAAAATGCGGTCCAAATTAACGAAACGGATGGAAAGCGCCAGAGTTTAGCGTCGGGTATCACGCTTAGCAGCGAGTGCTACCTGGATAAATGCCTATCGGAGGTGGCTAGTCAAGAAAAGCAGAAAAGATAATGGCAGGGAAGAATGCCGCTTAAACACCGAGCGCGAGCAAGATGCTTTCTCCGTATTTCGGGACAGCGCTAAGAACTTCCTCCTTGATCTGTAGGAGGACGCCCTGTGCTGAGAGGTGTTTTCGGAATCCGGACATAGTGTGCGGCATGAGGTTTTTGTCCTCCTGGTGAGTCTTCAAACTGTTAAGCCCAATTCTTTCGTATACCTTCCCCAAACATGACGTTAACGAAATGGGTCATAGATTCTCCAGGCTGGGAGTTTTTCCGGAATTAGGGGGGTCTCGACGCGAAAAGTCAGCGCTTCGTCATTGCTTGCTGGTAAAAGGTGCGGCGATGCTGCGTCACCGGCACACTTATCGATATTTCGCAACTTGTTTAGGCTAGTGAAGAAGCGATAATTTAAATATTGTAAATTTCTCGCTGTGGTGAAGATGAGGAAACGGCCTTGTGCGGACTAGGCCTAGCGGGGCGAACTTCTCAAATGGCACTGAAGCGCGAGCAGTCGACGCAACCAATGAAACACAGGTCGCCATTTTTTTGCGTGTATTGGCAGTCCAATAGTTATGCCTGTTTCACGCGATTTGTTCCCTATATATAAAATAGCCTTCAAATGAGAGCGAGATTTTGCCTGCGGAGCAAGTATTTTTCTAATGCTGGCGACACTATTTCAGCGCGATTTTACCTTAAATTAACACTTCACGCGCAAAAATTCTAGTCTTTGGAACGCAATAACGCGCGATTTAGGCGGTAATTTTGCGCTGAAATTCGAAGGCAGTGGCGGAACGATCTTAGGCTTGCGAAAACTAGGATATCGAAAATATGATACTCTGCCAGATTTTTCGCAGCAAGAGCCAGGTTAAGTGCAACCCTGAAATTTTTTCGCCTTCAGATATGAAGTCTGCGTGACACTTCATCTTGGCACAAAAAATTGGGAGCACATGCGTGCATTGAGCAACCGAGGCAATCTGAAAACCTGGTGCGCAGAACGGGTGGGTGCTTGGTTCATAGGGTTTGCAAGTCTCAAGGCGACTTCGACTATAGCAGGTGCAATAGTGGAGGACTGCGGAAATTTTGGCGGCATGGGGTTCTTTAATGTGCATTGGCATCACACATTACTGAGTGGTCCTGCTTTCCCATCGATGAAAACGCGGCCGGGTATCTATGCCGCTTCCTGAGGTTCAGTATTCCAACGCGCTAACCGCAGAGCCACAGCGACGGGACAACGGAATGGGTACGCCTCCGAGTGTACGCAGAGGAAAAGATTGCGGCGAAGGTGACTTACGCTAATTGAGCGAGAACGAGTCCGTTTGGTAGTATGTGCTTGATTGCCTTTGGTTCTTTTTGCTCATCCTACCTAAATCAGCTAAAGCATTTGACTGCCAGTGTGTCATTCGAAACTGATCGCAAAGTGGCGAGGTTTCATTGGTGATAGCGAAATATTGGCTTGGATAGAGGACCTTTTGCATCAACGTTCAGAATTAGTCTTTTACCACTGCGTGAAATCTAGACCGGTATCAGCCACATCTGGAGCTGAAGGCTCTTTTCTTGAACAACTGTTGTTTCTTATCTTTATTAACGATACTATTGCCAATATTATTTGTAAGATCAAACTCCTTGCTGACGACTGCATTATATACAGAGAAATAAGAAGCCACGAAGATCATGTCATCCTTAACAGATGTTTAGAAAAAAATTGCTGAATGGTGTAATAACTGGCAGATGTGAATAAACACAAAGAAATCCATAGCAATGGTAGTAACTGTAGAAGGTCGCCTCTGAATACATTAAATACTCGACTCTTCCCTGGCTATTGATATGACAACATGGAGCTCAATTTCTATCGCGCACGCAAGTCTCAGACCTCGTCTTCGTCCTCTTCGTTGTTTGCAGATTCCTGCACGATTTTGCAACACGCTCCTCACCCTGAGGTTGGACAGTTCGAAGCTGGAACTGTGTCACATCAATGGTATCTGATGACTACCACGGTGTAGTCGGTACTAAAACCTCGCTTGTCAATAATGACTTCAGGTAATCAACGAAAACGGATTTCCAACTTCCACATTAGTGCACCAACATTACAGAACAAGGATGGATCCGTAGGGCACTGCAGTGCAGGTCCGAATCGCACTACAGCCTAAACGCTCTCCGGCTTCTTCTGAACATCATTCTGCTGTACACTAACCAACAGACTGCATTAATTCATCGTCTCTCAGTGAGCACAATATATCGTTGATTGCTCTCGTCCATCAGTTTCGCGTCATGGTCCATCAATAGTTATAACAGTTCAATATCATCGCTGATATGATTGTGCCTCACCGTACCCACGCGACCCTGAACAATGTTGCACGATATCCCCAGGTTCTAGTTCTGTTAGGCGACGACCAGAGCACAGCCTCTTCACGTAGCGGCTGTGACATCACTTGCTCTAACTGCAGGGAACGTTTATTTTGGCGAAAAAAATTTTGCTGCAAGCTACTGTGATGGCATCTGCTTGTTTTTAGCCCTGCTCCCCGGCACGAGCAGAATCAGTATCGGTTCTTTTCACATTCATAAGCATGTTATTTTAACGCTGGAATTTCACAAAGCAGGTCGAAGTTCTAGACACGCAACTATGATGTCAACGCTGACAAAACACACAATTTATCACAACACAGCACAACACTTTGGCACAACGCTCAGCGTTTCGATCGTGTTCTTTTTCTGCGCACTGGCCTTGCCTTCTTTCTGTGCCTGTGTAGCCCTTGCTGTCCCTTTACCAGGGTGTTCGATAATTCGATGCCTTTCTTCGTCTTCCTTGCGCACTGAATAGTGCTTGCGGCATTGACCGACCTCGTTCTTTCGTTTGTGCAATAACACAAGTGACAAGAATGTCATTTTCCACCTTGGCGTCTTCGCAAGCTCTAAAAATGTTGGCGTGTCTACTGGAATCAATGTCGAGGTGTCTTTCTTCCTCACGTTATTTTCAAAAGTTCTACTTCTGAGTTCTTCGATGTAGGCTCTCTGCTGTTGGCTTTCTTTGTCTTGTAGAGAGTCATTGAATGCACTTTCGTTGTTGGATTCTGGATTCTGGATTCCTTTGGATGCTCACTCCGTGGGTATGTAATCAGGTACCGGATTAAGATGTTGCGGTCATAGTCTTCTTCCGATGCCGGTCCGAAAACAATCTCGTTTGTACACAGAACAGAAGCGTCTGCCCGCCATTCAATGCGTATAACTGGCTCAATTCTTTCTTTGCTGTCCAAGAGTCAAGTCTGCGTAGGTTCTTGATTGCGATACGTTTGGCCCAAAGGTGTTTCCCAGCCGCTGCTCTGTGATTGCTGACATCGCACTTGGACCACTTAAATCACTCCTATCAATAAATTTCTGCGATGCTTCGTTTTTCTGTGCTTCCTCCGTTGATGCCTTTGGGGTTGACCCAAATAAATGATAATCAGACATCGGCGTGAAAACGGTGGCACTTATGACTTGCCTCTGTTTAAGCTCAATTAAGTATGTATGAAGGTGGTTCGGTAAAAAGTTCCGGTAAAGCTGAGTTTCTAGACGGAGCAGCTGCTGCAGGGAGCTCATCTGCTACCTCCGCAAAACGACTGCTGTCGGCAGCAGCGAGTAGGTGCCTCACGGCCCTCGATAGGCGGCTTAGGAGCCTCATTGTCCATGTGGCAGTCTCCTCGTATTCCTGTACAGCTGTGACGTCTTCTGCACAACCATCGACTTTGAAGGCATGCATTTTCTCATTCAGCACGCGCAGACCGTCGTTGCAGGTTTTTAGTTGGACGTAAATGAGTCCATTCGTTTATTTTAATTACATCAATTGCCTCATGGTGAAATGGACAGTTGGGCGAGTTGGTACAATTGCACAGTGGGTGGAACAGCACGAAAAGACGAAACACACAAGAAGAGACGCACAACAGACGAGCGCTGACTCGCATCGCAACTAATTTTTTTTTACGGAAGAAAGCGGATTCTTATACACAACATATGTCACATGATGTTACAAAGAACGAAACCCTTGACGAGGCAAAATTCAAGAGATATGTTCTTCCTTCATCCACCACGTGGAAAACCCTATCAAGCAAGACCAAACATACAAGCCCCCAGCCTCCACTTCTCCCCAACGGCCCGTTTTACAAATTATAAATTATCATTAAACATTATCCACAAAAGAAACCTCTTTTTCGATAAGCACCAATGAAGGCTGGCTGACACACTGCTACTGCTTCTTACTGATGTAATATGCCTCAGTAATTTCTCTCGTCATTTTATCCCTATGGCGAAACAAAAATCTTTGTTTTTGAAACCAAGGGGCGACCACTTTTGTTTTTCTGCTTTCCCTCTTTCCCACAAGCCCTACAATGATCTTTCAAGTGAGAATATCGTGTGTCCGACAGTGGATTGAGGTGTTCAGGCAGACGAATATTTATGCACCGACTCGTTTGACCTATTACCAAATTCCACTGTCATGCAATAAGGTGTACATAGGTCAAACGAGTCGGTGCATAAATACCTAACTTTCTGCTGCCCCCTGCTACGCTTTCCTTCCCTTTGAATTCAGTTTGTTACCGTAAGCGACCATCGGTTATCCTCTCTTTGCACTACAAGTCCTGCCAATGAGGCTGAAACGTGGAGCCCAGCAAAAGGGTTCTACTTAAGTTGAGGACAGCGCAAAGCGCTATGAACGAAACATGGTAGGGGTAACATTAAGAGGTAGGAAGCGTGCGGAGTGGGTCAGAGAAATATCTCAAGTTACTGACATTCTAGTGTAAATCAAGAAGAAATGGGCATGGGCAGGTGTAAGGATAAAAGTTATTTATTCGGCAATCTGCGACTAATATATCACATGGCCGTTATAAGCAACTAAGGGGACGAAACACAAAGAATAATTAATGCATGATAAGTTAGGCTGCGATAGTATATCAGCTGGTTCTGTGTATCTTCATATGCAGCGAGGTTTCTTGATACGTGGTCCTTCAGGTAAGATATGAAAATGACCTAAACGATTTCGCCATCTCTACTGCAACAGGTAACAGTGGCCACACGTACGAATTGACTGTGAAAGCTCTGCAGAGAATCTGCTGGGGAAGACTTCACCTGACATCACTTCATTGTGGCAGCGGAGCAAAGTTTGTCACCAGGATCCATTTCCTCCTAAATCTTATCCGGGGCAAGTACAGAATCGGGAGGCTTAGTCCCAGAGTTCCCGCATAATTGGCACGTAATAAAGCTTGCCTGTCCCAGTAAAAAAATACACTTGTACATCCTCTAGATATGTTTCTGCTCTTCCACTAAGTGACCACGCCTATTACCTCTTCAGAAGAAAAGTAGGCCTGAATTCTCCCGTCAAAGTTGTATTTGGTGTCGTAGAACTCGAGTGTGTAGCATGTTTTAACGGTGTGGATAATGAAATGAGACTGTATTAGGCGTCTCTTTCACATAGCTGGACCTGCCATAGCAATCCGCCTGATGGCTCAAACGCCGCCCCAACTATTGACGGGTGGGAAGATGTGCAATCTAGCTTCGTAGTTGAGGCCCAAAACCTTTATGACACGCGCAGAGATAGCAGCGGCAGCCACTGATTTCCAAGACTAGGGACCTCATTTACACATCCCCCTCCTGTACCCCTCAAAGCTTTTCGCTCAAGCAGAGAAACACTTACAACTCTGGACTTGACCGATATGTACTTGACGGCACCTACATACGAAAGCTCACAGATCCGTTCCTTCTTAATAAAACAATGAGTGACATGAATGTTAGTGCACGTCTATTCAAAAGCAATTACTTCGACTTTCTTTCAAGTTTCGCAGCCAATATGACGAAAAACACCAGCGCACAATAGGCCGCCAGTGCGAACTGCTGTGGGTATCTGGTGCGCACCCTGGTCTCTCAAGGCCGCCGCACCTACGACTACTTAGAAAGAGGCGGTCGTCGTCTTTGATGCTTATATGCCGGAGATAAGACCCTCCAGAACAAGATAATCATTGGAGCAGCCAAGAGAATTCTATCAACGTTAGATATATCAGAAAGTGCCTTTTTATGTTATCTTCGGCATCAAAACTTTATCGCTCTTTATAAATGCTACTGCTTAATGTACAACCGGTTTCAAGCGTTAGCAGAAAATACCACGTTATCAGCACTCACAACGAGCCTCTTAAAAGGAAACCATGGGGGAAATTGTTTTAGTTTTATTATTAGCTATAGACGTGAATGATGTAAATAAGACTTTTCCGAATACGAGTGCTGTGCCCTGTTCCGCACCCTGGATTTAAAACTTACCTTATCAAGCTCTAATTCGACGATTTACAGGGAACGCAGAAACATGAGACTATTATAGGTAAAAAGGAATCCGTACCGGTTTAGCTAAGCGGACTAAATGCAAAGTATCTGTGAAAGCACGTCATGTTTCATTCCGCACTCGGTTCAAGGCTAAGGTTTGAAATTCAGGCTTCAGGCTATTCTCGGTGGAATGTAGTAAAGAATATTAAAATGGTACGTTGGAACTTACGGCCGTGTAATAAATCTTAAGTAAACAATACGATGCGGTGTGTCTTAAACCGTCGCAAGTTGATTATTACGACATCCAATACAGGGCGCATGAAACTGGCTGTTCAGCTGCGGCGATAGCTTTTAGGATCAGAACTCGCCTCACACGAGAAATTCCTCGGTTCCAATTCGCTAGGACTTTTTTTTCCCTTTAAGTTCACAAATAGAAGTTTTTCAGATATATATCTGTTCCTCAATTTACGCAGTGAAGCAGGGCTTCCGCACTAGACACTCTAACAGATTTGAAAGGTTCCAAAGCGTAGCATCCCATTTTATTTTCAAAACATGCGGCTGTGTGGACTCCCCTTCTTAGTTTTAACAACTTGCAAAATTTAAAGTCTTTAGCTGAGTTATAGTGCGACAGGACAAAATTTATCGTAAATGAACAACAACTGCATGAACTGTTTTCAAATTGACATAAACGAACACCATATTAGACACGGCAGCATGAATAATTCGTCATAACTAGCAGGTAACTATTTATTCATGTAGAGCCTTTCCCAGAACGATAAACTTATGTAGCATGGTCTCTGCTTCCCTATAGCAGTCGTTTTTCCTAAATATTTTGTAATTACTTTTAGGCTTTGTTCATTTTTCTCTCTTTCGATTATTTGTTTCTATGCAGCGTTATGGTTTGATTCTTTTACAGTATCTAAGTCCAAATGGGAATAAAGTGAGCATAAAATTTTTGCTGTCGCGAAAGAATTTCTATGCAGTTTTTCACAGAAAACCTGTTTAAACTAGACATTTCTGTAGTTATATCAAAATATCTGCTGTTATTATAGAAATGCACTACACAACAACAGGAAAGGGCTACAGGAGAAATAATAAACTACAAAGCCTACTGAACAACTACTTAAATGTATGTGAAACGATGCAGCATAGTTTGTCTTATAATTAGCACGTTTATGTAGACTTTATCGACAGGGCTTATACAGAATACAGTAGGCATCAAATAGGTTTCTGTTGTCGATATAAATCAGACGTTACTTCAAGTACATCGGTTACTAGACCTCGTCTGGACTATTTGCTCCTCTTTCGTTTTCACTCCTAGAATAGTAACTAAATCAGGCTGCAACGAGAAATGAGCAAAGCAGTTTTATCTTCGAAAGTTACCTCCACAGAAGCATTCATTATGGTTGCACAACTTTACCAGAAACTGCACTTGTTAACAGGGTTCATACGGTCGCCCGGTTTACAGGAGAAAGCTTCGGCGAATTGGGGCATGTTCCGCAAGGGAACAATGCAACGTGACCGGCCGTGCCAGTATAAGCCGCCCTCATCACGCTGAGTTCCTGGTTGTGCGGTGCACCACTTCAGGCAGTGTGAAACAAAGAACGTTTGCTCTTTGGTGAGCCCAAATTCTTGCATTGTCGCCAAGCGCTCAGCATCCGGAAGGCTCTGATAGGCGGCATAAGACAATTGGATGCCTGCGAGATCAGCAAACCCTTCTGAGTCGATGGTCGGGTCCAGACTCCGGCCCCTTGACTCTGATTCCGCCTGCACAAGCAGATTAAATATGCAAAACTGACACCGAGAATGTGCGAAAGGGAGAAAGGTTTATCACAATTGTTTCAGAGACGAAATCAGCGATGGACCTGCATTATTAGGTCGAAGCTGCAACGCTGTGACCTCTGGCACCTTTATATAAATATTCGCCTTAGGATACTGAGGTGCTACATATCTAATCAAATTCCTTGCGGTGAAGCGAAAGCCTTTCCTGTGATCATTTTCACTCATTTGGCGCCTTTTCACTCTTTCGATTCCTGTTCTCTCTATTTTTGTTTTGCTTTCTCCCATTTCTCCACTTGTTTTGCAATTTTTTTTTTATTTGTATTGAAAAATTTCAACGTCCTTAAATGTTTTGATGTCTGTACACATATCGAAGTCTTTGGCTATTTTGATGTCCGATTGACTTTTCTGGGTCTATTCAAATAAATAATTCACATGAACCTAATGGTGCATACAGACACATTGTTTCATCCTCTACCTCACACAACGATTCTCGTGCTCCTCGATCCAGTTCTCCGCAATTAACGTGTGGGTCACACCGCAGACGCACAGAATTTGTGCACACTCAGGAGTCTATAAAGACGATCACCTTAAAACTATGTAACAGAAAAATTAAGTGCGGACTGATTGCAAGTGAAAGCTGCTTGGGTAATGTAAGCAAGTGGTCTAGCCTCGTCCTGAAAGAAAACATGACAGCGCCTTTAACACGGCGTTTTTATTCTGTGATCTTTGTCATGTTTTTTACTTCAGTTGGCTTTGAGGAAATGACCTCCCAGTACATGTGTCACTTCCCCGAGCACATGTCATATTTAAATGCATATAATTAGAACCGCATATTGCGTCGTTTCGCATCCCTATTACAAACTATCCTCTTACTTAACAACCATAGGCTCCGGCAAATGTGTTTCTTGGGCTGTATGCCCATCTTGGCGAAGCCTGAAGCGCAAAACGACAAGGACGTCAGGGTCAGTTCCCAACTACATGCCACAACGTGGATTGCCTTCTAAGCATTATCATTTCTGAATTTGATTCTTGGCAGAAAATAGTTGCTATTTTTCTGCAAAAAGATATAGAATGATCAATTTGTCAGGAAATCTGAAATCGTACTAGTTTTTAGCAAGCACTTCTCCCATTGTATGACTGCAATGCCTGTTGGCCTACCGCATTATTCCCTCCCCCCATTAACAGCTGCTTGCATGCGTGGAAGACAGCATTGATGTTATCGGCACCGTAGCCTTTTAGAGTTCTGCTAGGTGTATTTGTGGCAGAGTTGATGGAACTGATGAATGTTTGTCTGACCTAGACCTATGCATAGTGCAACGGTGTATTTGGGGCCACAAGGGGTCTGCGTAGGTTCCCGGTTAACGCCGGACCTTAGCGACCTGTATTTAGCTCACTGTGATAGGCTAACTGCCACCCACCATAAGGAATTGCAGCTTATAAAATCTTATGTTACGTTGATAATTTTTATTCTAATTGAAAATAGCCCATGAGCGTTAGACATCACCTTACACCCCTTTTGAATACCTTTATAGAGTATTTTCATCCACTTGAGATAACCCACAAGGTACCGGCGGGTAAGATTTTGCAGTTGTTTGCACTTGATGGTAATTTTCTCGGCTACCCAAGTGAACTGGCATTGCAACCCTTGAGTGTACAATCACTCGTGTCTTATCATCATCCCACACGAAGCTTGTGCGAAGGGTAATAGAAAATACGTGCTTTACCAACGCCATGAAAACATCTTGTCCCCTCTTGATGCCCACCAGCCTTAGCGAGCAGGGCACTCGCCTGCCAGAGGCAGCGAGTTCCAAAAACCTGCTTATTTCGGTGGCTCAATGTTTGTTGAACACGTGTCCATAAATCTGCTCGAGCAGCGTAGAGATAGAAATACTGCAGTGATTTTGTACATATACGAAATTTGCCACAGGATCAAGAGGGTGGACAAGCAGGCAAAATCTGAGGCTGGTTTCGTTCTGTCCTACACAACTTTTCAGAATTATGCAGATTCACGAACCCGGTTTCATGCGGCCCAAACGGATGTACTAATGGGCATAAAAGTACATTTGCTGAGTGCACACAAGGAGTGGTATACTGCATTCCTTTGACTTGTGGCCGATTTTGCCTTAGACATGTGGCAAGTGATTAAATGAGGCTGCCAGAACGCACACTCAATTTGGCACAATCAGTGAAGGGCAACCTGTGTAACATCTAGTAGCATCTGCCAGCCATTGTTCGGAAAATGCAGTGCTGAGCCAAGGAGCAGTGATCGATGCATACGTGAATGAACGAAGCACGTATGATTCGCAATAATGCAGCTGTGTTCATCTTGTCTCTTCGGTGTATATGTCAGAAGAGCAAAATGCATTTCTTGACGGTCCTTGCATGACCATGCGAGGCGTCTCATCTTGATTTCCCTTCTGAATAGCTTTCTTCTGTATGCATGATTTCGTGCCCCAAAGAAAGCTTCCGCAATTAAGCGCCTTGTACTGTGTGTCTATCGAGTTCTTGTGCTTTTTGCGCTTCAGTACAGCCTCAAAGGTGATCGAAATGATGTGACACCATCCATAAGGCAGCACACAGAATGTTTGCATCATAGTTTTGATATGAAAGCATGTGCAGAATGTTTCCGCCATGTGTAGCGATGCCAAGCTTTTAAACGAGAATTCAAAGGATGGCCTCGGCCTTCTGTCCAAGCGAGCCTAGTAGGCTAAAGCATAATCGGTTTAGTTATTTTGCGACACCCAAAGTAGGCAAGTTGGGGTCGCGAGCTTCTACGTGGATTATAAAGGATAGTGCCAGGTCTGGCGTGTTCTGTCTATCAAGTGCAGACTATATATAGCGGAGTATCATACCCGATAGTACCACACTCAAAGCTCCTAACTGTGGGTGTGGAGATGAAGTGGTCGAAAGTTTGGTCTTTTACCAGTGACACAAAACTGCACATGTGAGGGCTAGGGTCACGTATTGTAATGCGCGGTTGATGAATTTGGTTATCGCTGTAAACGTTGACTCATAGATGAACCGAAATATTTGTTTTTCCTCGTCCAGGATACTTTCCAGGATTACAAGCGATGTTAAGACCACTTTGAGTTGACTCATAAAAGGAGCACTAATCCACACGTCAGTTAAGAATCGAATCTTTTTTACTCTGTAATACAGACATGAGAATGCCTTTTTCCGCATTAATTCATACACCTAAACGCAATTAAGAGAGAGCAAATACAAATAATTCTACTTGAAGAATATAAAATTTAGCACAGAAACCTAACTCCCTTTAGATATACGAATATGACAGCAATATAGTAATAAGGCTGAAGTGGAGGGAAATCTTCGATGGCTAACAGAGGTTTTTTTCCTGCTGGTATTGTATTCGGTGCCTCTATGACGCGCCCTAGGACACGCAAATGTTCACAGACGAATTTAGGAAAGCTGCCGCTTGAGGGCTTGATGACAGCGTGGGAATGCTCACTCAGACGGTCCGCTCTTTTCTGGTGTTTTTCTATTTAGCGCAAGCTGTCTGCTATCTTTCTCTCTCATCCGACGCTATCTGCACATATATCCGTCTGTATTCTTGTTACTCCTTTTTCTGCAATTTCTTCCCTGTCAAGCTGATGCGGCAGCTTGCCTCACCACTTCGATGTGCCGCAGAAATGTAGCGCAGAAAGCTTTTGTGCACCGTGGTGCGATACAATGTGTTTCGTCATTATTGGGAATGAAAGGATTTCGCCTTAGAAGTTAAGCATTTGACAGCATGGACACCGCTGACTTGCTTGACCCTGTAGCAGCATACTGCAATGATTACTAACTTTTTCATCAGCATGTTGCTTCCACTATTTGCTTTTCCACTGAAAATAAACAGCAGATCTCTCCCTCAGTTTTCAAATGATACGTTCTTCTCAGTGATCAGACAAGACCTCCCTCATATAAATTAACTATATTGTCATAACACATCCCCTTCGCAGTTGCCTCAAGGCTGTAGATGGCGATGAATTTTGCTTGTGTCGCGTTGCGTCGGATGTTTCACTGCCTAAAAATGACTGAATCATCTCAGGCTTATATGTTGGAAGGGCGATAGGGCTGACCATTGACCCTGTGACAGGTTTGCTGATGGTTGGCTTCCTCCGGCTGTATACGTTAATCGAACCAAACCGTACTGGTGTGACAGGTAAATCACATGCCAACCTTTTTCGCTAGCATTAGTGTTCTCCTAAAATAGGAACCACTTTCATTCGCCATACGCGTTATGTTTCGTCGTCAGTTCATGCCGTTTCTTTATTCTGCAGATGGTTGTATTGGCACTCGGGGAGTCCTCGAACGCGCAGATTATCTAATGTTCATCTCAGTCTAGAGTGCCTTCGTGGCCGCATACGCGTCTCCATCATTATGCGCTTCACTGCAGCTATTATCAGAGCTGTTTAAATGGCAGCTGAACCGGTATTAGAATTCAATTGCATTAAAGGAGTCGAATAGTGAATCTTGAAGACTGATGGTAAATTATGCTAAGCCATTTTCCGCTGGCATATAAATTAACACCGTAATCATTGCATAAAACTATTTCGGCATTCAGGTTGTGCACAGCACCCGGTGAGGAGGATGATTGTCATTTGCGGTGGTGATGCTTTTCCAAAGCATGTACGCCAAAACTGAGCACGAAAACCAGCCTCAACGAAGGAAAATGCAGGAAGGCATGGCATTGATTTCCGACGTCTGGCGACTCACAAAAGGAATTGGGGAAAGCAATTGAAATTTGAAACGTCAACAATAATGACGTCATGTGAAGAATTTTCGTATTTTTTTCGCTGCTGTGAGGTGATACCTTAAGATTGTCGCGACTGTATTGGTTGTGTGATATCTTTAAATGACAGCGCAAGACAACGTCGCGAGCGTAACCTACAAGTTTAAGGTATTTGAATGCATGCATAACCTGTAATTTTTGAAAAAGTCTTTCCACTATAGTTTTAGGCTGAGTAATGGATCCAGATGAAAAAAGGGTTAGGAAGCTTCTTGTGGAATGTGATCGCTTTGTGTGTCATAAGCCACGGCAGAAAACTGCTCGCGTCTGCCGACAACGCCTTGATTCTCTGGACGGTCAAGAAAGCGACAAGGCTGCCAGGGAGCGCAATTGCCTGCCTACGGTTACACAATTGCAGGAGATTACTTCGACGCGAAAATAAAAACAAATCTAGGAGATCGACGGAGCATGCTGAGGGGATGGCTGAAAGAAAGCGCATATCTCGTAACCATGGCCCGTAGCCATTTCATTTTTACATCTACTCTCGATTACAGGACAGGCAGTATTTTTGTCACTTCTGGGTTGGGCATCTTGCAAAAAGAGTAACCGAAATAGCAAACCCAGCAAAACAGAGCAGGCTTTTCTGAACTCCGTACGTTGACGAACACATCGATTATATAAGCCCGTGAACCCTGAGATGCCTTCATGTCAGTGAACCCCGTTTCAGTGCAGGCCACGACTACAAGCGTATTCAAGCCGGTCCAAACCAAGTTAAGCAAAGCTGCCAGAAGGGAATGGAAACAGCAAGAATAAAAAGAAAAGAAGACGGAAGAAGACATGGAAGAAAAGAAAAAGACTGCACGTCATCGAGTAGAGATTTGGATTACCTCTCCCGATGGCAGTTTAAACTACAGCACATCCACTTTTATTTAACAATCATTTTGTCGTTGTTACCGCCGTAACTTCATTTTGCAACTAAACCGCCCCATATACTGCACTGTATGGATCATTATAATAGTGCGCTGAAATGTTCCAGTACTGTGGGGTTTCCAGTAAACACATTGCATTACATGGTCGTGTGTCTGAATTTCACTTAGGTCACGCACCTGCATATAAGACGATCGTAGACACAGCAACTTTGATGCGTAAGTTTTCTTCGCAGTGGTGTTTTCGACGTCGACAAATTGTTGCTTGGAGTCGAATAGGATGCCTTGAACATCAAAGGCGTGCATCAACTCGTGGCCTGCTATCTGCAAAGGTAGTAGAAACGAAATTAAGACAAGTATTGACATGGAAATAGACACGAAACTGAAATCGCTATTTAAGGTGAAGGAAAAAAAATAAATGAACGCATAGAATAACTTACATAATTATCTACCATGTACAAAGCAACGCATGTTTCCATCTACAGATTCACAGGTGTTCTTGAATTAACCAGGAGGCGCACCTGTGTGCCTGCTTGAGAGCTGCTTCCTGAGTTGCTCACTTGTCGCAAAAGCAGCTCCTACAGTCGTAGGTTCAATATAAGGTCTGATATTTGGCTTCCCTCTTCTATGAGGTTTCCAGATCTTCTGACCGAATAAATATCCTCTTCTTAAAGTACTTCAATTTTTTTGGCTAACGTCTCTAAGCGAGCAAATTACACTTGTGCAAAAACGACGGTTGTTATATCTCCCGAGCCCAATTGTTTCCCCAAATTTATGGATAGCCCTAACAACGACGCTAGACCAGTATTACGCTGAGAAACTTAAAAGCCTTCCGAGAACCGGAGGCATTGTCGTTTGCAGACAATTCTCTAGGCCTTTTCAGCATAGCCGTTCTGATTAAATGGTAGGCAACCATTTCAGTTTTGGCAGAAATTTTTGGCTCACAAGCAAACTTCTTCACTGTCGTAACTGCTCACCAGATTCGGGTGAATGCAGTGTCACAGATGCGTCGCTATTCGTACCTGTCCGATCGATCCGTAGTTGAATGCAGCTGGAGCACCAGGGATGAACAATGGTGGCTGCAGAATGCCGGCCAGGAAGAAGACGGTTAACTGAGATGATCTGTAGACAGCATTAACGCGGGCTGTGTTGAAGCTCACGTTGACATTATGCCTGAATGTGTTCAACGTCTTCACACGCCGCGCAGCCAGGTAAGGAGCGGTGAAGCTGTCGGCAATATCCGGCACCTCCGCTGTATTTGCATAGTCCAGAAAAGTGCCAACCAGTCAGATACGGAATATAGAAAGAAACGTTCTGAGTACATTGAAAAACAACACACGCTAAGGATGACAAATTCGTTATGGTCCAAGCAAATTAACAGCTTTCTGATCAGCACAAAATAGTAACGTTTGTATTGCGCATCCACGAATTCGCAGATTCTACGCTAACGAACTCTCTTGGTATTGCGCTGTACAACACGCCCAGTGCTGGTTTGGTCATTTTAAAATAGACTATGGTCTTACAGCGCTTAGAAAGGTTATAGTCTATCCGCTAATTCTTTTCTTTTACGCATGCTGAAGAGCATGATTTTATTCGCTTTCACCCCTGGCTTGAAGCGACCACCAATGGTGCATGCAATATGCAATTATGTAACCGTAGTAGCAGGCCAACCGCAGCATGCGGATCTTCCCGTCAATGTCAGCTACAACCGAATGTGTACAATGCGCTTAACGTAGTCTTGGCTTTCAACCTCTAGCATGTTGCTGAATTGTTGACCGTTGGCATGTAATTTTACACTTACAATACAAAAAGCCTTATGACTAGCCTAAATACTATGATGTATTATCAGAGGAAGATTTCTCAATGATTAATCACCTCCTTATTCTTGCAATGAACATGTCTGGTATTTTCTTCAAACCCTCGAGTGGCTGACGCCAGTAAATGTGCAGGCTTGGACAGCGCAGCAGTAACGTACATTCATATCTCCGACCTCTTTTCGAATTCCAAAGCAGACCCCCTCCTTGTCATCCTCAATTTTACCGCAGATCCGGGCTGAAAATATTACCGGAGTTGAACTGTCCAAAGTAATCAAGACATAGGAAAGCACTGCTTCGCATTGTTTGGCATGTGCTTGCTTGGTGGTGTAGCACAAAGAAACAGCCATTGTTTCTCCGTCAACCCCAATTTGTAAAGAGAGCATTTTTGTGCATATACAGTAACTTAGTACCCCCCGTTAAACTGCAAGGCGTTGCGACCTAGTATCGTATCATCCACGGGCAGCGTAGACTTAGCATAATGTTCCAGTTGCTATGGTAACTAACAACACAGACGTTTTTTTGGCCCTGACGATTGTGCGCGCGCTTTGAAATTAAAATATAGTGAGTATTCGGCTGACAGACAACACGCTCACGTATGGTACTATTCCCAGGTAGCACAGAATGTGTGGTCCCAGTAGGTCCGAAGTAGACAAGTGGGGCTGGGGCAACCATCATTAAACCTGCATCGCTCCCCGATGGGGCAAACGTGGGCAAGTCCCATTTGGGCTTGCCCCTCTTCCTTCTGCATGGGTCCCATAGCGGCAATGCTAAGGCTAATGCAGAGCACATTCCTGCATCTAGACCGCAAAGGTCCTTTGTCGGGCATTTAAGGGCAATCCAACCTAAATGTGGGCTCTTATAAGAAAGTCCTCAAAGATCAGAAATGAGGCCGCCCCCATAAAATCTTTGTGGGACTTACATCGGCAGTAGTGGGGCAAAAAAAAACGTGGACATGCCCACATGCTGCCCCAATCGGCCCCTTGTAGGTTACTTGAGGGCAGGTGAAATATGAACAAGAGCTCAATTTGGGCAAGCCCTCGTGAAGCCCAAATGAGGCAGCCTTAGCTAAACCGCTTCAGGAAGGCGGGCGTGCCGCATGGTACCAAAATTGGTCCCTTGTGGGAAATTTGAAGGCACGTGCAACCGCAGGTGGGCTCTAGGTTCAAAAACAACACCCAGCCCAATTGGGGCAGCCCGCACAAAACTGCTTTATATCCCACATGGGCCGTAATGGGGTTGGAAGGCGGGCAGGCCTGCGTGATACCGAAATCAGTCCCTTGTGGGGAATTTGAAGGCACGTGCAACAGCAAGTGGGCTTTAGGTTCAAAAACAACACCCACCCGAATTGGGGCTGCCCACACAAAACCGCTGTAGGTCCCACATCGGCCGCAATGGGGCTAGAAGGCGTGCGTGCAATTGTGTAATGATTCTTTCCAACCTTTATTTGTATTAGATGCTGCCCTATATTACTATTATAGATGATTTGTATAACAGTTGTTGCCTTGTTTAGTTGGTCAGAAATATTACGTTGCTTTAGTTCTCGCGCTCATGCAAATTGCGCTAAAATACTAAAACATACTGATTGCTAACTGTTGCTCCCAATGTGTTGCTGTGGATAGCTTGCAACTCCCAGCGCAAAATTACTGTTCAGAACACACATTTCCACAGCCTGAACAAAATGTACACGAAGTCATTTAGGCTAGATGAATGTTAAGAATTATTGTAAAATTTAATATTGTGGCTGTTTAGAATTGGGCAGACATGCAAAAAATAATTACTTAATTATGTGCATAAAAATGATTGGGAAAACTTGGACAAGGGCTTTCCATCAATTTCCTGCGTCGAACCCCATTGAGAATAATGTGGGCAAGCCCAAGTGCTGCTTGCGCTTTAGAGCCCGAATCGGTCCTATGTCATTATCTGAGGGGCTAACCGAAATAAAAAAATAAATGTTAATGCAGAGCGGCTGCCCGAATGTCCCCAAAGTAGGACCATCGTGGGGAGTTGGCGGGATGCGTCCTTTTGGCAGTACGTCAAAAATGTGGGCAGCCCCGGAAGGGCTGCCTGCATCGGTCCCTAGTGGGGCCCATCGGGGCTTTGTCGACAGCCCCCTTCAGGCCTACGTCGGCCCCTCTTGCAGCACCCACATTGAGCCTGCCGGGGCTGTTTTGCTATGCCTACATCGGACCCACCAGCGCCCCCCCCCCCCCTTTATAGACCACTTTGTGCTACCTGGGTTGTTGCGTATTTGCCAATGAAGAAGGCAGGGATCGACAACAGAGACAGGAGAGGAAGCTGATGCAAGGGTTGGCGTTTGCCAGAACACTCTCACCTGTCATCAACTGCTGTGTTTTCCTCAACTAATTTTCAGCCACATATCATCTTAGTGGATGTAAATAAAGATCCCCGTGCACACCGATTAGTCCACGTACGCTGCCAAAAGCTGGATTTGCGTAACAGCCGCCACCTATCTGGTATCACAAAGACGTCAAAAACGGCCGCTATGACCACTGAAGCCGCCCCTACTACCGCGGAAACTTCACCTCAGCTATAGTATTCTCGATAATTGGCCATCCTCCCCTCTTTATGGTGAAGAGAACCCAGACGTTGACGATTTTCTAGATGGGTATGAGCGCTGCAGCAGAAACAATCCTTTAGACGCAACCGTCCTGCAGGCTAACATCATCATCTATTTGGCGGGAACAGCTCGCACATGGTTCCACAGTCACTAGCAAGAGCTTGTTACCTGGGACGTCGGCAGGCAAAAGGTTCATGACTTGTTCGGGAAGCCCATTAGGCGGGCTCTCGCAGTAAAACACGGAACTTTCTTCTCGTGCCCCATCCCCCACCTTACCTACATTCAAGACGTGCTTGAGTTGTATCGCAATGTCAAACGCTCCATGCCGGAAAGTGACAAGCTAGGGCATATCCTCAAGGGTATTGCGGATGATGCGTTCAACATTCTATTCTGCACTGATTGCTCTGCCGTCGACTTGGTGCTTCACGTCTGCCGCAAATTCATGCAGGCTTAACAATAGCATCTTTTACATCACTTCGAGCGGCTTCCAAACACGGCGGCTACATTCCACAGCGATGACCTGGCCCCTTCGCACCAGCCCTCTCATCCCACGACCGTGACTCTGATCGTCCGGAGAGAACTCAAGGCCTTAACTCCTGCACCACTTCCGTCTCCGCTGACCGACACCATGGCCATGATGCACGGCGTTGTCCGCCAGGAACTTGCCAACGTCGGCCTCTCCTCCAGCCCGAGTCGCCCCCACCACCATCGCACCTTGTTATTGTGGTGGCTGCTGCAGCCCCAAGGCCAGCGTCCCCAAGTCGCTACATTGGTCACAATCCTGCAGAGTGGCGCACCTCAGACGACCGGACAATGTTTCACTTGCTGCCGAGCCGGCCACACTTCGCGGTATTGCCGTTGCCGTACCTTCTCCACCCCTCGGTTCTATTACAATGCTGACCGTCGGTACTAGTTTAGACCTCGACGCTTTGCTGCCCAGATAGAAGAGCCTCGCCCCGCCTATGATGGACCTAGACTCGGTCTTCCTCAACCAGATGAGCTTCGCATCGAAACCGTCCATACTGCTCGTCACTCCAGCCGATCTCCAACTCCCCGGGCTTATCAATCCCGTTCACAGGTACCTGGTCGTGGCTCCTCCCATCATATGCGGGCACCTCCTTGTGAAAGTGGCAAATGCAGCACTCGGGAGTAACGCTGCATTACCTACTAGGACTGCCAACTCCCTACTGGCCCCCGCACCTAGACGTTACCTCATTGCTATTCTTGTGACTTAGTCCCCGTTTCTGCACTTATGGATACTGGCGTCAACATTTCTGTCCTCAGTTCCTCGATCCGCAACGACCCAATAAATCCTTACACCCACCACCGCATCTACCGTTCGTGTTGCGGATGGCATTACACCTACTGTCATTGGTATGTGTACTGCACGAATTATCATTGCCGGCTGCCACATACCTGTGTTATTTGCAGTCCTCACCAGTTACTCCCAAAACGTAATATTGTGCCACGACGTTTCAACTGCACACTCCGCTGTCATTGACTGTTCTTCTGGACTGCTTAAGCTAGACCTGCCGCTCTGTCCTGATGACGTTTTTAACTGCACACTCCGCTCTCATTGACTGTTCTTCTGGACTGCTTCAGCTAGACCTGCCGCACTGTCCTGATAAACAAGCTCATGACACCTCAAACCTGTGACTCCGATTAGCTGCATTTACTCGCCTGTCTTCTGAAGCCGCTGTGTAAGCTCTCATTTCGCATTTTCCCTCTGTTCCTGATGGTGAGTATGTTGTTTTCTCCTCAACTGTCGTGACTCTGCAGCATAGCATCCCTCGTACTGACAATATCGTGCACGTAGCAAACAAACACACATATTCCAGCCCTGAATTCATTGCATCGATCACCTGTCGTGCTTTTTAAAAAGGACAAAACCTAGTGATACTGCGTTGATTACCGACACCTCGACAAAGTTACAAAGAAGAGCGTTTACCCAGTCCCCAGAATTATTGATGTCCTCGACTGCTTGCACGATGCCAACTATTTCTCTTCGATTGATCTTTGTTCCGGCTATTGTCAGATCGAGGTCAACGAACGGGACTGAGAGAGGACCGCCTTCGCCATTCTCGATGGCCTGTACCAATTTAAGTTGATGCGTTTTGGCCTTTGTAATGCACCCGCTACATTCGAGCATGTGATGGACTCTCTTCTGCACGGTTTCAAATTGACAACGGGCTTTTGTGATGCCGATAATGTCATTGTCTTTTTTTTTACCTTCTAGAGCCATCTTCAACGCCTTAATGTCATTTTTGGATTTTTCCGAAGGGCTGACCTCCAGCTGAATTCGTTTGTAGGTTCGGCCGACATGAATTCAAGGTGATCGGAAACTCGGTGGACGTCCGTGGCGTTCAACCCGACCCAGACAAAATTCCTGCTGTACGTGCATTTCCTGCATCCCGCTGCAGCAGTGACGTGCGTAGTTTTCTTGGCGTCTGCTTCTGTTTTCGGCGGTTCGTCCCCAACCTTGCGGAAATGGCTCGTCCTCTCCCCAATCTTCTGAAGAACGACGCTCCATTTTGCTGGGACCAGCAACAATCTCAAGCCTTTTTCTGCGCTCATTACAGGCCTCAGAAGCCTGCCCGTCCTTGCACTTTTCAATCCATCGGCATCAACGGAGATCACACCAACGCCAGCGGTCACGGTATAGGGGCCATCCTCGCCCAGCAGCAGACGAGCCGCACTCGCGTCATTGCTTCTGCAAGTCGCATCCTTTCTGCGGCTGAGCGTATTTATTCAGTCATAGAACGTGAGTGCTTAGCCCTCGTGTGGACCCTTGCAAAGTTTCGCCCTTACTTGTTTGGCCACCCGCTCTCCGTCATCACCGATCACCACGCCTTATGATGACTTTTTACGCTGAAAGACCCTACTGGTCGTCTTGAGCGTTGGGCCCTGCTTCTTCAGGAATACACTTTTTCGGTCGTCCACAAGTCAGGCCGGCTACACACTGATGCCGATTATCTGCCCTTCAACGCCGTAGATCCGCAGCCTGAAAGCGAGTGTGGCGATGACACCTGTGTGCTGTCGATCTCCATCTTTTAGACATTTGCCACGAGCAGCGCTTAGGTCCCGAGGTTTGCGGCATTACCAACCGCTTCAGCACTGATCGCCCGGACGCTACCCTTGCTTTGTTTGTGCTCCACAACTGCACTTTATATTAGTGGAAAATACGACCAGATGGCGCTCAGTTTCTGCTCGTAGTCCCAGACCACCTGCGCGCAACCGTTCTTCAGCCGCCACATGACGAGCACAATGCGGGCCATCTTGGCGCATCTCGTACGTACGACAGCATCCGCCGGAGCTTCTTTTGGCCAAGCCTCTACCGCTCTGTTCGTCGTTACGTGGCTTATTGCGACAGGTTTCAGCGTCGTAAAAAGTCTTCGGTTGCGCCTACTGGATCCCTACAGCTGATCGACATTCCAATAGACCCTTTATGCTGAGTTGGCCTTGATTTGCTCGGGTCTTTTCCTTTGTCTTCTTCGGGGAATAAAAGGATCTGCTGTGTCCACGGACTATACTACGCGCTACGCCGTTACACGAGCGATACCAACTGGCTGTGAAAGTGATGTGGGCGCGTTTCTCCTACAGGACGTTATCCTGCTCCACGGTGCTCCACGCCAGCTGCGCAATGACCATGGCCATTGCTTTCTTATATTAGTATAGTCCATGAAATTCTCCGATGATGCTCTATTAAGTACTATTTCACCACCGCTTACCATCCACAAACGAACGGCCTCACCAAATGCATGAACCGCACACTCATGGACATGCTGGCAATGTATGTATCTGCTGATCACCGTGACTGGGATATTACTTTACCGTCTCAAAAAATTCGTGTATGATTTCACCCGTCACGCTAATATCGGCTACTCACCCTTCTATGTTTTTGTCGGCCTCGGCCCTTCTGTTCCGTTTTGTCACCGCTAATGTCACTTCCTATGTTCGTGACGCCATATCACGAGCTCACACCACACATGTTATTGCTTGCCGCCTACTGGATTCCACCTAAAACTCTCAAGAACGCCGCCATTGTTCTCGTCATCGAGATTTCACTACTCTCCGGACTCCTTCGTCTTGCTCTGAATTCCCACTAGTAGAGTTGGACTCCGTGAAACGTTCTTGCCCTGCTACACAAGCCCCTACCGTGCTTTACGGCCAGGCACTCTCTGACATACGAGATCACTCCTGTGTGCCCACTCCGATAGTTCGCTATGTCACGTACCGAGATCATTCATGTCACCCGCATGAAACCGTGCTACTCCAGCTGTAGTTCCCCGACATATTACGCACCAGGACTGTGCGGAAGAGAACAATGTAAAACAGAGAGAGAGACGAGGAAGCTGAAGCAAGGGTGGGTGCTTGTCAGAACACTTACGCTTTCATCAGCTATTGTGTTTTCCTGACCTAACCTTCTGCCACCTATAGCATTATTCTCAGCTCTGTTTTAGAGGACTGGCTTGTGGCTATGTTGTGCGTCGGTGTATTTCAAACTAAGTAGTGTGCATAATGTAACAATAATCTTCAAAGAGTGCGGCAGCACTGAAATAAAGGGTTGTTTATGAATATATGAGCCATGGTTACATTCTTTGCAGTGTTCTTATTAGAAAGCGCAGTACATTTTTAATATTTATTTATTTACTATATCCTCTGGGTCAGAGGCATTACAGAAGGGAATTGTTCAAGATATACATATTTAGAATAATTGCCGTAAAATGATATACTAACAAGTTTCCCCTATTTATATAATCTTAGCTAAAGAATTGTAAAAAATTTGTTTATCACCAATTAATACGATTTCAGCGTGAAGATGGTTCCATTACCCTGATGTAAGAGGCATCAAACAAGTTTGCCCTATTTACAAGCTTAGCTAAGGAATTGTGAAAAATTTGGTTGTCACCAATTATTACGATTTCAGCGTGAAGATGGTTCCATTCTCCTAATGTAAGAGGCATAAATGACTAAAAGTGTGTTACAAAGATCATTACCGACTTTGCGAATGCGATCAATGCGATGGGAGCGGTACAGTGGTTGTGAAGTGCGGGATAGTTAAAAAGCTCATCAAATAATGTTAAGCACGAAAGTTTAAGGCGAGATGATAGAGACGGAAACGCAAGGCTGCTTTTCATGGCTGTTATACTGGCTATTCGGTGTAATTGGGAAGAATAAAGCCAATAGAATTATTTTGAACACGTTCATCCCCCGGAGCGAGGCAGTTGCGAAACATGTTCTTTCCTGTATACTCATATTATAGAAAGCAGGAATCGCCAACAAAATTAACATTACAGGGAGATGAGGAAACCTGCCAACGGTGAAGCATTGTACATATATTGCCACAGTCTCTTGTATGAGTCAGGATAAAAGCGGCAGCCAGTGTTTAGCCGAGCGACCCATGAAGAAGTGCTGGTGTCAATCGATCCTGTAACAAGGGGAAGGCTATTTCACCGGCAGGAGCGAAGGAGTCTTTATCGGGCTATAGTGGCATACATAACCTTCATGAGTTCATAGCGTGATTCGAGGTTTTTCTGTCGTAGATTATGACGACCGGGTTAAAGCGTTATCGGAACTATTTATTAGATGACGGCAAGAGATTAAACTACAATGCGTAGAAACTATCCACAACTGCTTAACTGCGCTATGTGCTGAAGGATTGTGAAAAGCACTTACGTTCTGGCCCCCACATTACGCCGTTGCTGGCCTCTCAAGTAGACCTTCCATAATACGCGCAGGCGGTAACAAGTAGGCGATGAAAATCAGGCTGTGCCTAGCGAAGAATACGATCTGCTCTGTGTATCGCCTGCTTTACAAGTCTGGCTTTGAATACCTTGTTGGAAGGCCAGCCGTTAACGAAAATAGCTAAATAACGTACAGTTCTACGTTTCTTTTTTTTTTTTCGTTGTTAAGGAAAAAGGCGGACACACATCTCGCCAAAGTTCAAAAGAAAGCTGATTTTATGATTCATTCGATGAAAGTGTTAGTCACTTCATGATTCTGACAATTTCGGTGACTTTGTGCTTGCATTGATACACGGAAATAAGAACACAGTGAAATTAACAAGTTCACTTCTCGGCACTTACCGAATAAGTCTTCAAGCATGGACTCGGTGGCAACTGTTTCAGGGTAGGCCAGCAAAAATTTCAGCTTCATGGCCTTCTCGTACATCAGGCACAACAACTTGCCCTGGATCCAATCTGTCCCATTCAGCTTATTCATCAGGGCTTGCATCACATTCGCCGTGAGCTGCCCCATGAAAGTCAGCGCGGAGGGAGTCAGATCTGTAGAACAGCAGAACACGTGTCAGGCTTCATTCAAAAATGATTGAGAAACAGGAAGCAGCATGCCATCTTCATCTCAAGTTGTCTAATAATTATTTTGAGAGCTCTGTAGATCATTTTAGAATCAAGATTTTTTAAATGTAATAGTAATAATATTGCTTGATTCTTAGGCATGTGTGAAAGGCGCAAAGTAGTGAATAGTCATAAAATGATAAGGATGCCTCAATAGTAACGAACAGTATTTGACGCAAGTTGATATTGGACCAGACGCAGAAGGCCTATTAGCCTTCTTTATCTTTATGCATATTTCTCCTGAAAACAGCTCTCTATCGATTCCAAGTTTACCGAGGAATCACCGATGCACTGATACGCTTTTGTTATACGTGGAAAGGTTCAAGCAAATCTCTTGCTTTTGTTTTATAACTCTTGCCCACATTATCTTCTTTAAAGCTGATTACGCGCTTGCATGTCATTACATGCTTACCTAGGATGCGAGCTTATCTTGTTGGATTATGTTTTGAGAGCGCTGCTGTTATTAAGGCAACACCCTGTCTTCCCGATATTGCATTTTCTGCAATGCAGAGAGATCATATAGGGAACACGCACTGGCTAGGCGGCGCTGCATTTGCTCCGCAGCGCGCCTTAAAAATGTTGCTGTTAGCCGATTGGTTCACGATAAGCGACAGAGGATGTTTATCACTCTTACATATACGCATGTGACAGATAACGTTCTTGGCGGCCTCAATGTAGCCCAGTTATCTAACACGCCATACAAAGCTTCGACAGATCGTGCAATCTGATCCCTGTAAGCTCATACAGGTGGCGTAAAAACGCCCTACGAAAGCGCCTTAAAAGTATTTGCTCTTCTCACTAGGTTATGTGTTACGGCGCGGTGATCGCCACAGCAAACTTCATTGCAGGGTGCCTATAAATCCCTCCCAAGGCGAATCTAACAATTGCTTTTTCTTATCGCATTTTTGTAACCACGCTCTTCCCCCTCCCCACCTCACAGATGCAAAAACCAAACGGCACATTGTGCATGCTGGCTACTTTCTTAGGTTATGGGACACCTTATGCCATCTCTGGTTTGGCTTTCGCGCATTCAGACGCAGCCGCCTTATGACCGGATACGTATTTCTTTAGGCGGGTCTCTGCAACTGCTGTAACGACCAAACAAGGAAAGCCAGCGGCCCAAATCCTGCGTACCTTATACTCAAAATTATCTCCCATTTATTACTGACGCGACTTACGAAGCGCCGATAAAGCAGTGTAAAAGAATGGATCTTTAACAGCCATGGAGTGGGACGAGGCTTAGAGCAAGAGTTTGTTCGCCCGCAGAAAATACACCCAGCAAGTGTGTCCCTTAAATACCCTCAGCGTAAGGTCTAAAAAAAGAATCGCTCAATTTCGCGAGAGTCAAGAAAGACAGGCATTTAACATTCACGTTAATATTGCCAATAAAGTAGAGCAGCACATCAGCTCCTTGATATCTGTTTCCCGCCAATTTTGAATAGGTTTTAAGTTTACGGCGGCAAACATAAAAATAAATGAAGGTAGGATCATGTTCCTAACGATTTTTATTTAAAAACATCGCTCTGCCCCTATATGCGAATATTATGTCAAATAAAGTCACTAGAAAGCATACGTGCTACTTGTTCAACCCGCGTGCTGTCAACCGCGGACTTATTTTGGGTCATATCTGACTTCCTTGAATTGGGCGCCGACCAATTCTCTACTAAGTGCTGATCTATGGCTGACTCAAAATACTAGATCAACCTCGCGAATAGACAACGATGCCCTATTTTGGGCCATGCTTCGCTGCCAGAATTGTGCACTAATTCCCCACCATATGTGGTTAACTGGTTAAATTATTTGGCCACCATTAACTACTGTAATTGAAAGCCGAACAGGGCCCATCTTTGTGCCTGCAGTGGCAGGCAACAAATGCAGGCTGCCTAGCTCTACCCACTATTCTACCAACGGTCCGCCATCGGCCGATTTGAGTTGAGTCATTATATTGGGGGCATTTTCTTTTCTGCACTTTAGGCGCGCAGGATAAAACAACCTTGCTTTCGTCACCCACCCTTGCTCCGTCGATTTCGCAGCATATGACAGCGAGGTTAAAAGCCAGGCTTTTATGTAAATTTTCACTTTACGTTCTGCTACTGTTGTAAAGAACTGACGGGTAGCTGACCTGGGTATAATGTCCCGATATGAAGTGCATGAGGCAGTGCAAAGGCGAAGACGGCAATGTACACAGATACAAAGCTGCTTTGAGGTCGTTCCGTCTTCGTTCTTTACCACTTTATCCACTTCCTTTCAAACAATCTACGGCTCTATTCGATCTCCGAATCTTATATTGCTATGTGGCATTTTGGTAAGTAGTGTTTATCCTTCTCATATTAGGGAATGAAGAAATATGTCACAAGATCATAGGGATGTAGTTAGTACGCAAACCTTTCTAAAGCTTCCCAAATTTTATTTTTCATGTTCTGCACAATGTTCGTGATTGCCAATTTAAGCGCTCTTTCATAATCGGGCAGGAATCCGTAAGTTCATAAATTCATCAAAATGATAAACAAGGTTAAAATTGATAAGCATAATAAGAATGTTAATGCAATAAAAGGGACAGCTAAATAATTTAAATGGGTGTTTGGGACTGAGCAGTAACGACAGAAAAAAGATATATTTTTCTCTGACAGTGATTAAGGCAAAACCAAACTTACCAGGTGTAGCTTAAGTATGTTTCAGTGCGTGTTTGACGGCGCAAAACTGAAATGCTCCAACAAGAGCCCTGAGTTAGGTAGGAGAATATGCGTCTTTTCTCAGTCACAAGAGCACACCACTTACTGGAATGTCGCAAAGCTTGAGCTGCCAAGTGAGAAGAAGCCTTCTCCGCATTCGCTTGGTCTGGTAGGGATTCATTTACTTCTTTGTTTCACAATCTATTACTTTAAAAACACTAGCAGTAGCATCATCTTCATTCAGTTGCTTACCTTTTAGCTTTATTTTAGTGTCAACTAAGGTGACAAGTTATGCGGTTCAGGTGTGTAAGCTATTTTATGTAACTACGTATACATAATCACCCTTCTTAACAATCAAAACGCGCTCGATAAAAAGTACATAACACGAGTAGTGTAACCGCCGCGTCATTCTATATTTGCGCGAGAAATGCATACATTCTTAAAAGTTTATGATGCATTAGAATACGCTTTCCATACTTACACGAGCTGACGTAACGTTGGGAAACAGCCAGGGGCATCACGTCGACGACATGTTCGTAGCACAAGCGCAGCACGCCATGTTCGTCGTTGGGAAATTTTTGCAGAGCTTCCTCAGCCATAAATTGACCGGATGCAAGCGGGACAAGACGACGAACAAGGCTCCAAGCGATGAGCAGTCGAGCGTCACTGAGCTCCATCCTCGTCTGGTCCAGCAGCAGCACCACAAGTGCCATTGCGACGTCTAGCAGATCAACTTTATTTACCGCAGTGACTTTCTTGGATGTGGCCATTTCGATCTGACGGACCCAATCGTCTGGAACAGGTATGTTGGTGGGCTTTTATTCTTAATGTGAGTGCGGAGGTTTTGTTTAGTACGGTAAATAAAAAACTTTTTTCACAACTTTGCAGTAGCCAAATATTGCTGCGATCTTTCCAAATCAGACGTCAAGGAATGTAAGCCTCTCATTCATGCACGATGCCGCGTTGAGTCAATGGTGATGGCGCTCGACTCATAGCCTGGAGAATTTGGCTCAATCACAACCGCGGTTTAGTGAGAGGCAGAACACAGTCGTCTGCGCACTGTGCGGCGTTATTGCATGGTGCCTACGCACTGGTGATCAAATCATTTTATAGCACTTTGCTGCCGTGCATTATAGCACAAGTCCCTTGGCAAGCTAATTTCGTAAACCAAATCAAGCCAAGTGAAGCGTAATAAAGCAAACCGAACCACACCTGACGAAACCAGACCCCTGCGACATGAATAAAAATCACGCGTACATTGATAGCTGTCAAAGTTGCATGAACAGAAGGGTGCGGGAAAAAATCGGGTAACTTATAGAGATCATCCCGGATTTGTATATAATGAAGAAAATGTAACTAACCGGGATTAAACATACGGATATCCTGTTTTTTTTTTTCGAGAGAGACTTTTTTTCTTCTTAGAATGAACACTGATAGTTAATTAGGCTGTTGATATTAAAATTACTTACAAACGGTACATGAGAGTTACAAATACCTTGTGTCGGTTCACACTGCAGCCTTGTACGCAAGAGTCACCGGTACATTGCACACACTTCTGTGTGATAGCTGTTGTGCACATTATCGGCGCACTGCTGCTATAGCTGCCCTCTTTTCACAGTTATGGACGTACGGCTGCTCTAGCGCTAGCCCCTCCGCACTTGCGATCCGACCGCTTTAATGCGACCAGCAACGAGACTGGAGCAATACGATTCCATGGAAGACTATCATTTCTAGGTCGGTGTACGCTACCAAGGCACGAGGAGCAATGCCTCATAAGTGTTCGCGTTTCTCCCTCTCTTCTTCTTAATTGCAAAAGTTTCAATAAGCTCCAGCTTCTACGCAGCAACGAGGTTAAGAAGTTTTTCGCTCAGAGGCATATCAAGGGGCTCCCATGCCTCAAATATAACAGTCGCCATAAGAGCTTGCACATATGAACGCCCCTTTGAATTGAACATTCCAAAACAACCAGGCTAATTGTGATTAAAAAACGACCCATATTCATGTCTCGCAAAGGCATGCAGTATTCGGGCGCTCAATGTCTGTTGCCCTATTTCTGCTATATCGCAGGTGTCACGCCTCACCGTTACAGCTGAGTGCACAGCATAAACTGAAGGTGTGGCATATAGTTTTGTGTATCGTATTATATACTGATTTGGTATTGCATAGGGCAAGGGTGGCCACACTGCGGCTTTTTGTTAGTCCATGCGCGCTCTTTTCTGACTGCCATCTGCAATACACACTGACGTGTACGTCACATTGACGGAGACTGCCTCGCGTGCGCAGGTTAGTGTCTACAAAGATAGTGGGAGGATGGTTTGGGAATTATGCTGGCTGCAGGAAACAATCGTCGTCGATTTCACGTCTTATCCTAACGTGGCCATCCTAGGTTAGGATTGTATGTTTGGCCATTTGTCGGGGAACTGGCTGACACATGTAACGGGGACGACAAAAGGATTGCTAGGAAAGAAGTTCGCAGCTCAGGAGCTCCGGCATGGGTGTCTGAGTAACGGGAGAAAAGAGAGCGACCAAGAGTCTCTTTGAAAGAGCGACCCAAAGGAAAGTAAAGACTTCGAAAGACGCTGTCGTAAGGGAGACGGGAATCGTAGTGCCAAGTGTGAAGCCGCAGTCTCATGACTGCAGAGTTGTCGGTCTATTGTACACGGATGCAAATAATTCTGACGTAAGCTGAAATTGCTAGTGTTGTCCGGTTTCTTCTTAGTAAGTAAGAGTTTTTATTGATAAATAAATTTATTTTAAACCAACAACGCTACAGATTGAGGGCTACAAATAAAAATTAGCCAGTAGACTGCTTGACGAGTCCACATCCGCATGTAGAAGGCGGCGCCTGAACAGCGCCAAAGATTCAACACGGACAGTAAGCAAATCAAGACACGTGAGTGCTGAACAAAATAAGTACAGTTTGGCCAGGTAGAACAGCCACCATGATGAGTCATCATCATCATCATCAGCCTGACTATACCCACTGCAGGGCGAATTCCTCTCATATTTCTCCACTTAACCCGGTTCTGTGCTAGCTGCATCCACTTGACGCCCGCGAACCTCTTAACGTCATCCGCCCACCTAACTTTCTGCCGCCCCCTGCTATGTTGTCCTTCCCTTGGAATCCAGTTTCTTACTCTAAGCGACCATCGGTTATCCTCTCTTCGCACTACATGTCCTGCCCATGTCCATTTCTTCTTCTGATGATGAGTAAAATAAGGTAAATAAGGAGAGGGTCGTCAGATTCCACTGCATTGAAATGAGGTGCGCCGTACTGCCACCCTAAAATTCGAGCCAATTTTCAAGTTATCTGCTTTATGAATCTGCCTGCACAAGGCAGAGGCAGGATGAGAACTCACTGCTTGAAATGTCATTCACTGTGATAACCAGTTCTGTTGGACGATAGAAAATACGTTTTGACTACCTGGGGTTTTAACCTGCAGTAACATCGTAAAGCATGAGAACGCCTAATTTTTCTCCACCAAAGAAAAGCGTCCACCGAGGCCGGGATTTGATCGCTTGTCATTAAACACAGCAATTGAGCGCATTAGCCACAGCACCACAGATACAAACTGGAAGAATCGTTAACTCCCTATACAATGTTTTGAAATGAACTCGGGCCCGCATTAAACTTTTTACCCAAGTGACATTAGTTACTAGCAAATTTGCAGAACCTTAAAATACTCCTGCGAGTGATATATGATGGAAAACAATATACCTATGGTTTCAATAAAATACGCTGCAAAGCTAATTTTTAAATGCTTGAATAAGATATGTGAAGCCCTCTGTATGAAACCAGTAATTTTCATTTTTCCCGCTTCTTTTTTTTTTTTTCTAACGAGCGGCTGTTATCTCTTTCGCGCTTGCTACGAAATATGTACTACCGAACGTCCCCTGTTCGCCGCTGTCATCTCAGTGAGTTACTTGGCCAGGATTCATAGCAGAAATAGGTTCATTTCATACTGCCTGTCGACTAATTGGACTCCATAAAAATTGGGACCGCAAGATTTCTCCACAAATCTGTGACAAACGCATCCATATTTTTCAGCCTTTAGCATATTTTTCGCAAATGTATCAAGTGATATGTCCCTTGCCCGCACCACATTAATGGTGACGCCTCGAGTTAAGCACAACTTTTCTGCCCCGCTCTCATTCAAGGATGAGGTAGCTGCAAGGGTCGGATACGAGCTAAATAGGCCACGTGCTCCAACGATTACAAAAAGCCACGACACTTTCAGCATCTCCAGGTAGCGTGTAATCTACGAAGTTCCAGCACGCATAAGTCGACAAAGGCAGGCCACATGGAGAGTGGGCTACGCGTGTATTAGATCAAAGCCACCTAGGCTGGACAAGGCCTGCGCGCTCCTCCTCTCCACAGGTGCCTACGCCAGGGGATGATACTGTGTGCCTGATTACGAAGGGAGCCGAGAAGTCATTAGCGTTCGGTTTCCCCAACAATGAAGGTCACAGAAAAGCTTCGATGAGAGAAGTTCCTGGCAAGGCTTTTACTACAACTGTATACATTCCAAGCTAAGTAAGCAAAATATAACCCCTAGATAAATTTAGCCTAGGCACGCACCATAAAATTTAACACACAACAAAAACATTTTGTAAATTTAAAAGCTGTTGGATAGTGGTTTCGAAAGGATATTTTATTTCGGTGTCGTCATGCCGTTTATTCGCACCTAATTTTCATGAGCAAGGTTTCATCATCAAGCTATCATATCCTAGTAAACAAATGGGAAGAACAATATCGCTGGAGCGCGATCATGCTCGAATTGGAAAGGTCTTAGTGCCTTCGAAGTTCCCTAGCTAGTAATCGTAAATTTCGTCTACACATTCTTTTACAAGCCCCAGCTAGAAAAAGGGTGCATTGGGAAAATGTCACCATCCAAGAAGCCTTTAATGATTCCTACAGTGGCAAGCGACGAAGGAAAACGCAAAAATTCACTCTTTTTTCTTTTCACTGCTTTCGTTTCAAGAATTGCAAAGTTAGTACATGTTTGCGACACCAAGTTTTCGATCGTCACTGGAAACGAAAAGTAAACTCTTCGGAAGGCAGCTGCCATGAACGTGGAGAAATTAAAGAATTGAAATACTTTAATGAAAATAATGTTCATTATGAAATATAATATATGAAATATAATGTTCATTATGTCTTCACGCTATTGTTTTGTACGGTTTCATTAGTTCTGTTCATTTCGATATTTAATAAGGCATTCGCTTTCGAAGTTAAAAATATAACGTACGCCTCCTCAAAAAGCAGAAAATGCATAGGCACATTGATCTCATATATTCTTGTGCTACATGGTTTCTAGGAAATAATGCTTGTGTAATTGTGATCTACAGTGAACTCGAGTAGCAATCATAGCAGTGGGATGGTTAGTCTCAAGATTTAACATGAAAAATGAAGCACTTACTGCAATAGGAAGTGTATCTCGTGGACTACGAAATAAAGCGCAAATTATAAATTAACGCGGAATATATATAGAAAAAACTATGCAAGTATTTAAGGAGAACGTACTTTCAGTGCAATAATGCGCTGAAATGCTGCCGGCGAACCCTCCCAGCCGCGAGCGGAGGCCAGCGGCGGACGGGCAACTAGCGTGACGTCACGGAGCAAGCAGAGAGGCTTTGAGTAATCTAGGTGGCTTTGATTAGATGCAGGATACATGTGACGTCGCAGATGCTGTAAAGTAGCATCTTCAAGCTTCCAACTATCTGATACAACGTCGGCAGGTACTCTCGGCGACACTGCTGTGGAGCTCGGGCACCAATTTAATGGAAATCTGACAAAAAGGTCCTTTCCGCTGCCGTTGCACAAAAAACGATGCCGTTTTGAACAACTTGAAACACTAGCATTTATTCCTACTTACAATTTCGAAAATTTATTGAGGAGAGTGCTTGGGAACTTTAGTAGAGTACTGGGGGCCTTTCCTCCCCCCTCCCCTCTTGTAAGACAGGGCTGAGAGCGGGAGCTAATACCGAGGAAATGATCACTCTAGAATATTCCAACGAACAGCTAGGCCAGTTGGCTGTTCTCAGGTGCCACTGTTGGCACACTTTTTTGCACCAAATTTGGTCTGAACTAACGTTGCTGCATTTTGCTTTGAGAGCACAACCCGAGCCATACAGAATCCCCAACATGATATTAACAGCTGTAATGATACGGCGTTTTATTATGTACTCTACATATTGCATATGTCTCATGAAATATTGGATTGAGCATTTCCTGAGTGCGTATTCCCAGTTTGTGTCGTTATCTAAAGCGTCGCTATCTCACTGACTTCGAGTCGTCTCATTGGTGGAATTGCCAGAACCGGTAGTGGTGCCAACCAAACTGATATCTGATACGGTGCTTCCACCAATCAGATGACTCGAGGTAGGGAGATAGCGACGCAAACTCGGAATATGGACCCTGGTGACAACTGCTCTGTGATGGAAGCCTTTTAGAAAACTCAAGAATTCTTTTGACCACCTGCATATTTAATCGGCACTAAACTTGTACAGAGCTAGGGTGTTGTTTTTGAAGTGCTATAAAATGTGTCTAATGTAATCTTGGCTACATACTAGTACCAGGAGCTTAACTACTTGATGTCGTCTCAGCTGCTTTACTCTCGTGATCACCAGCCCCTGAGAAGTTTGCAAGAGCATCATAATACTACAGGTGGGCTTGGTGGCTGTGCCACAACAGTTATAAAATTAGCTTGTCTTCACCATGCAGGCTTTCGCGCTCGTGATCATCTGCATAATGCACTCTGAAGTCTTCAGTGCTCCCTGCCCCATTGCATAGGCATGCTTACTTGAGCGGTGCGGCTGAATGAGGGGCGCAGTACGGTGCGGCCTCCAACACCCCCTTTTCGTGCTACAAGTTCAAGTGAACTGGACTCTCACACCCGGTTGGAAGGCCCCATCGTCAGCGATCATAGCGCGCGTGCCAACTATAATGAAGCAGCGACCGTCCTGGGCCGATTGTGGGCTTGGTGGATGTGCCACGATACAGTTATTTATTCCGCTTGTCCTCACCATGCCGGTTGGTAACCGGCGTAGTCTATTTTCGAAGAAATACAGTAACTACGTTTTGTACAGCTTCTGAGCCCTCATTGTTGCTTTGGTGCTAGTGTCGAGTACTTTTATGTTTGTCGGTCGCTTTTATTGCTTTGTGGTGAGATTGAGAGCAACCCTGGCCCCCAAAAAGCTCTACAAACCGAGTTAGTAAATGAAGTGCAGGGGCTTAAGGGCTAACGGCTTATAATGAATAAGCAGATGACAGATCTGATTACGCATCTCAGCGCTTTATAAGTTTATTGGAAAAATCTAGCTGCACTCCGCACGGATTTAGACACTATTTAAAACTCTAAAACGGAAAATGCTATTCTGGCTAGTATGCTCGGGGCTCGTCTTGACGACGACGCTGAAAATAATTCGGGACAAAACAACCTAATACTCCATAGCTTACCTGGGACTAAACAATGCTATACCTGTTCACAAACAGAAGTCATAATTATTCGCCACTGCGCAGCAGCAAATAAAAGAGAACGAGCCCACCACCTTGAACGACACTGAAGATAGGCAGCACCATATTATCATACATATTTTAACTTTCAAAACTAAGGAATTGGTTATTTCTAAAGGTCTGAAATTCAGAGAGACAGACTATATCATAGGTGAACATTTTTCACGCCGTATTCAGAATTCCCGGAAACGCATTGCACTGTTGCGAAGGCGAAGTCTGTGAATTTTTCTCTGAGATTTAAAACAGCATATTGGCCTAAACATTTCGTTCGCTATGAAATTTCACAGCCCGTAAATGAAAGCTACTAACAATCAACTATCAACATCGCGCAGACCACTATGCATAATTAATCCGCTTCAAATAATACGGTTCGCGCCCACACTACTGGCTTTGAGAAATCATTTAGTCCTCGAACCGCAGGTGACTCGAATGTTATTTCCGACCATTTTCCTGTCATAACGTGTCCATCAAGATTAAGGAGTGCTGTATAAACTTGAATTTTGCAGTGCTGTATAAATCCACCTCTTAGTAACACCCCCAAACGGGCCTTTAGGGAAAATAAAGTTAAGTGAAGCTTCCGCATTCAAGAAAAAGCACGCCTAGATATTTTGAGTGGTAGGCCTAGTCGCTGAGTGTAGACCCGAACTGACCAGCAAATAAGGCATCAACGACCAGGTTGAACTGAATCCTTAATTTCAAACAATTTATATATGTTTCTTGACGAGGACATGCAATGCCCCTAAATAAAGAGGTAATAATTGGGCGTGCAGTAATTTGTACAGAAGGCAGTGCAGAGTGAACAAAGCGTACCGACTGAAGCGTGTCCATTTGTGAAGAGTCCCAGTTGACCAACAGATACTGTTAGATACTGGAAATTCTGCTGCTGGAGAGTTCCGAGAAACTCCAGCACTGTTGGGAACGAAAGACGGCATAAGTTACAAAGCTTTGTGAAATAAGCGAGCGTTTTGTTGCAGCAGCAGCAGCAGCAGCAGCAGCAGCAGCAGCAGCAGCAGCAGCATCGAAACGTTCATTTACACGTAGGCATTATGCGAAAGCAGGTAATAACGATGACGAACCATACATGATTTATGATTTGCGTAAAAGACCTGATGTTATGTTAGGAACACAATACCACATAAGTATTTCTGCGCAGTGAGGAGGCAACTAAATGAGTTCAAGCTGGCGACGGATTTCTTTAACACTAATCAGATACAAAGTCTGTGTTGCTATGAAAAGAAAGTGAAGAGTCGAACGCGGTGAAAAAGACCCACCTCCGACTCCCTGCTTTTCGCCTGCAGATATGGGCCTTCTCATCCTGTTGACGATAGCTTTAATCTGGTTTTTAAGCGAAAGTCTCACTATGCCATATAAAGACAAGGTCGCCGTGCGGAGCTGCAGCCGCAACACGGCATGCGCAGCAGCAACAGATGCGACGTGTATGACGTTAGACATTATTAATTATTATTAAAGTATCTTGGTATGACGTTACAGGTGCGCCGCCACCGCCGCCGACTCCACAGCCCCACTGTAGGCGTCGTGCACTCGAGGTAGCTGCAAATGATGTTAGCACTCGGCCAGTTATAAGAAGAAGATATAAGAAGACCTTGATATTAACTCATGGCGACTATAAAAGGCTTTACTACGTGCTACCGTACATACAAGCATTCGCGATACTATGTTTAACCGGAGCTAAACCAGAGCAATTTATACATTGTCTTTTTTGCCACTGGAGTCCCACATTTTTCGTTACAATGATGGCGACTTGCGTAGCGCTGTTCCGCTGGCGGCAGCAACTGTGGCTCACGTGTGTGAAGCTGACGTGATAACGGTACAGCAATTGAAGTGCTGTAAGCAGCGAGTTAAGTACTATCTCTTGACCGTTGAAGGCTTCCACCCATACCTCTAAGAACGGATGTGGAGGTCCAGTGGAAAACGAGAGAGCGATCATGAATGACAATTGAAGTCAAACCTCGGTTTAGGGTCACCGTGGCCTTGCATTTAACCTGCATTTGACCTTGAAGGAGCAGGAGGACAAACTTGTTGTCAGGTTTATGTGCCTACGTAGAAAAATGTGGTAGATACGGTGCATTTCTTTTCGTTCCCTATAAGTGAACACACTGTAAGCGACTTCTAGTCGTTGACCTTCAAGCAGCCAAAGGATAAACTGTGGCTCTAAATATATTGTAAGCATAAATATATTATTAATATATATTGCAGCAATTGCTGAAGAAGAAAAAAAATAGCAGAAGACAAGGATAAAGACCGCGGGGAAATACTTGCCGGACGCGCAGCCGTTGTTCAGCCGAGCTCTCTGCCTTCTCGACTTGTTCAGAGCTCCGAATTAAAGACCCTATCATAACAATTTGGTGGCAGGATTGGAACCTCACGACACATTGTCAATTGCTGGAGCCTCGCAGGAGCCGTCGCTTCACCGGACTCTCTCCAGTTCCCTTGTGGATGCAGCAGAGTGCTGAGTAGTCTCGAATATCAACGCGAGACCCTTTGTTCCTGTCTGATGATGTACGGCCCACCACCTCTAGCGCGACGCTACCGTTTCGAGAGCCTCGTTATTTTCTCAGTCAAGTAGGGTAAGTTGTTGATGAGTGGCTCACTGATAATGAATGTCTTAACCTCTGGGATTTGGTGGCTATGCTGGCCAGTGTCATGTTTCTTTTTTGACGTAGGCCACCTTGATATTGTTGCGCTGTGGCAAGCCGATGAAAACAGAACAGAGAACATAGAGATGATGCTTGATGGTCGTGCGATGACCTTTAATGAATATGTTAACGGGCCTAGCGCGAACGCTTCTGCCCGAGCCACTGCCCGCTTCTTCCTCGTTGCTCGTCCGTAACATGAACCGGGGCCACCGAGCGATCCTCCCTATCGTGGATGAGGAAGTTTACTGATGTTGACGATTTCATGTCATGATGATCAGCGTGTCTGGATGCTTGAAGAAGAATAGGAAGAAGCAAGAATTGAACGGCTTGCCGGCACGATGACTCCCGATGAACCTTGGCCCAGGACACTCTCGGGCCACACGTTGCCACGACTCGATGGCTGGCGCCAAGGCACACACCGCATGACATAGGTAGGGGAGGATGTCTTCAAGTGTAGCGGTTTCTTGGGTCGTTGGTCGGCACATCAGGTAAGTGGGGTCATATATGTTGGTTCGGGTCTCTCATTGTGTTTTGGGGTCATGTGTGGCGTCTTGGGTCAGTCTCTCCTTCGTTGTGTATTGTGTATTGTGGCGAGGGGACAGGGCGGAGGAACGGCAAGGTCTTGCTGAGGCCTGCAGGCTGGGGAACAGCCATGCGATTCCTCCTAACCTTTCGCCGATGGCGCAAGAAGTCGCAGGGCGCCGAGTATCCGGACCAGGATAAGGGCATGATGATGATCCAACAAAATCTTACGTGGCGGCAAGCCAATAAAAACAGAACAGAGAGATGATGCTCGATGGTCTTGAGAGGAGACGTTTAATGAATATGTTAGCGGGCCTAGCACGCCTGCTCCTGCCCGCGTCGCTGCCCGCTTATTCTTTGTTGCCCGTTCGTAACAATATGGTACGAGAAGCACGATGACTCCCTGAACAGTGGGGGTGTTTTAAAGAAGCCGTCAAATAATGTTTCGGCGATTTAACTGCGAAGTAGAAACAGGCCGGGCAGACAATTGCCCAGAGGGCCCAGGCAGCAGATTAAACTTTCACCACCAACATAAAGGCAATACTAAAATTATGCAAGACTATAAACATCCTCATGGCAAGGAAGACAAGTAGGCCACCTGCTCAAGCGCATTGCGGACGATGTCTATCACTTCCTCATTTCGAAGGTCAATTTGAGGTCGGTCGCCGACGTTATTCGACGCTCCCGAATATTCGAGACCCCCAAGCATTACATCAAAGTGTGCACCGCTGGAAAATGTCACCACCGTGGCCAGTGTCGACGATTCTCCATCACTAAATCACCTGTGCGCCATTTTGTGACCTCGTTTGGGATGAGATTTAGCGAAGTAAGAACTTTAGCTGACCGTCTGTATTCCCAGTAGAAGCGTATGCTTTTCCAGCCCATGCATGTGCGTGCCCACCAGTGTTCGTTTATAGACCTGTGAATGACACCGACTTCGCCTGCTGCGAAAACCTGAACACCTCGCAACCAAGACCCGACCAGATTTAACAACCGTTTTGTTATCAACAAAGCGACCCTGAGTCTTACTCCTAACGTAAATTGCACCGACTTCCCGAAAGCTGCATCCTTTCGGTACCTACATTTCGATGTTCATTGCTTCCTACCATGCCGGAGCATAAAGACGAGTCCCTTTTTCATCGACGTATTCTTGTGTGCTACTGGTGTGGTACCGAAGGTTATATTTCGCACTACTGAAATCGGCAAGCGCAGTTGTGGTTCAATCCTGAGACGGCCTCAGCTCGACCCGCCATCCAGTCCTACGCCGACACTTATCGGCCAAAACATCTTACCCTGAGGAGCCATCTGCAAAACTTAAAACTCCACAGCCATTCCACCACATCTAACCGTAGTGTGACACCTCCTCCTTAGATTCGTGTGCGCCGTTCTCCGGCACGATGGCATCGATTACCGCAATCCTTGCAGCAAAACTAGCACGACGCGGTCGATGGCGGTGCGGTCGCTGTACAATGTGCAGTGCTGTCTAGTATTCCTCCATCTATGCACATGTGTAAGAACAAAGTTATTGTGCTTGTTGGCGGTTTGTCTACAATGGCGTTAGTAGATACCAGCGTAAGTGGTTCGGTGAAGTCTTTAGATTTGAAGAGCTTTTTCAAGAACGTCATGTTAGTTTGGGACAAAACTGCTATTGTTTATGGAGTGAGTGGTGAGTTATTATGTTCGGTTTGAGTGTGTACCGTTAAGATTTCCTCAAGGGGCCAATATTTCTGGCAGAGTTTGCACAACTGCGGCTATCTGCACACGACGTAATCTTGGGAATTGACTTCCTGCGTAAGTGCTGCGCTAGTTGGGTTTTGGACTGTATCGCTAAGCCATAATGGTTCAATCCCTCGTGAGCGTTTGGAAAAGTAAAACTATGAAGACGTTCTGTGTGTGCTTGTCATGACGTCACCGTACCGCCCCTTTCTGCAGTGTATGTCCACATGTCTTACTCCTGTGCGATTAACTACTCATTTTTGGCAACTGCGGCGCCTCTTCATTTATGCTTCGCATTCGCAGGCCACCGTTGAAGGAAAAGTCTTTGACTTGAAGTGTATGCAGACGGGGCGATGAGACGGAAATTATACCAAGGCGGAAAGGCTTGGTTGGTCCGCCTCTCATTCATTCCCAGCTGACCTGTGATTTGGTTGCAAGGATATCTCTGATATTTTTATCTCCACCCTCCACATAAACGCGCCAAAATATAATCAACTTGCGATGAAGGGCCCCATACGCAACCTCCGAAGAGAGTAAGGATGTGGGCGCAACGCGTCACACAGGTTCACAAAACGCAACTCAGAGCACGGCGTCGGATTTCTGGCACATTATTGCTGCGCAGTTGAACGCAGTGGCTTCGCTACTCTGGGCAAACGCTAGTTTATTTCGGTCTGTTTATAATTGGAAATATTTGTTTGATGACATGTACTCTACCTTTATCAAAAATGCCGAAGTCTGTAACAGGCTTTCTATAAACTAGAACGCTTAAATTTAGCCCTTATTTGCGTCAGTACGTAGCATTAATGCATGAACGTGCGCAATCACGACATTTTTATGACCACTACGCATAGCCGGCCTGAGAGGTAATCCAGGTTGCAGTTAACTTGCTTAATACTGAGGTCTGTACCATTGTTTCAAAGCATACCCATATTACGTGTTCACATACGGCGTGGACTGCATAAATGAGAGCGTGAGATGAAGTGCGGTAGCCTATGCATTTTTGGTTATATTTATGTTGAAAAGCGAAAGCTTTACTACCCCATTAGGCGAAACTCCTCTCGCCGTTCTGTGGACTCGATGGAACCGCAAAAACACTTCAGGTATCCACAAATTGATTGGTTGAATGTCCTTTATTGAACGGGAAGGCCATGGCCATGGATGGGGATAAAGGGGAGTAGACAGAATCTTCATTGTTTAGGTCGTCACTCGAATCACATTGCTCTAACCAGGCCACTAAGCGAGCCGTACTTGGCAAATATCATCTGTGTGTTAGCATCAGTTTTTAGAAGGGAACGGTAGTTCAGGCGGTAAGGTTTGATCTCGGAGCGTCCAGTAGAAAAAGCAGGGCAATCCCAGAGTAGATGAGACATGCCGCCGCGAGTTAGAGTCATACAGTGGAGGCACGTAATCATTTTCTCCGTATACTGACGCCAGCGGGCCATCATACATGGCGTGTAAGCCGCATGGGCGATGAGCTTATTCAAAAAGACTTCTTGACTTCAGGTGAGGTGGGTGTTTCTCGTAAAAAGTGGGTCTGGTGTGGCCACCTGCATGCGATGCTGACTGAGGGTACGAAGACTTGTCCGAGTATAGTGCATAAGGGCAAGAGAAGCTGAGTGTTGCCCGCCCAAGGTCCAGTAAGGATGAAGCAAGGAGGGTGGGGAAGTAAATGGGGACATCCCACCTGCCAAGGCAGCCGCGGCGTGTGCCGCCGCATTGCCCCCTGATTCGTCCGAGTAACCTGGGTCCAGTGAATAGCGACAGTTTTGGCCGCGAGTTGGTGGCGTTTAAGGAGGCGCTGTATGTCCTTAGCTGTTGCATCTTGCGAACCCGGAGTATCGATTTCTTTGCAAGCTTCATAGGAATCAGTTAAGAATACGTATTGAACAGGTTCAGGTGCAAGGCACTCCTGACAAGGCTCCCCAAATCGCGAGGAGTTCAGCATGAAGAGGGATACCTTGAGGTATGTGGCTGGCATAAGCACTTGGAAGGGAAGGGTTGACATCGCATATCCAGCCCATAGATGCAAATTTGCCTGTAATCGATGTATAGTCAGTCGTATCAGGGATTCGCTCTTGTCGATGATGGGCAGCAAGGAGCTCCAGGGGAATGACAAAAAACAAGTAAAAAGCCAAAGCCTTTTTAGGCTTATGTTGAAGATCTCGGATCGGCGAGATTTTTCCGTGAGATGTGATTGAGATGGAAGTGACAGTTACTGCGCCTTTCTTTTCCTATAAACTAATAATAGAACGCCAGTGAAATTTGATGATGTTAACGCAACTCTGGTTGTGTTAACATCATCCTTTCCTTCTTCCTACAGCCACAACAACAACAACAGCTACAGAAACAGTAGCAGGCCCGTGCATTTTTCTGTTCCTTCTTCCTATATATAGCCACACCAACAACAACAAACTTCAAAAAAGCCGGATTCATATTTCGTGCAGGAACGCCTCGTACGTGGCTAATGTAGCTTTTGTTACAAACGTTCCGACAGCATTGCATAATCTGCAGTAGAGAAATGAGCCTCAGCGTTGCTGCGGCACGCGGTACATTGCGCACGCCTACTCGAACACAACCAGAGTTGCGCTAACATCATCATATTTCACTGCCGTTCTATTATTAGTTTATAGGAAAAGAAAGGCGCAGTACCTGTCACTCCAATCTTAATCACATCTCGCAGAAAAATCTCGCCGATCCGAGATCTTCAACATAAGCCTATAAAGGCTTTTGCTTTTTACTTGTTTTTTGTCATTCCCTTGGAGCTCCTCGCTGCCCTTCACCGACAAGAGCGAATCCCTGATACGATTGACATATACACCGACGCATCGATTACAAGCTAATTTGCATATATGGGCTGGGTATGCGATGACAGCCCTTCCCTTTCAGGTGCTTATGCCTGCCACCTACATCACGGTACTCCTCTTCATGCTGAACTCCTCGCGATTTGGGGAGCCTTGTGAGGAGTGCCTTGCACCGGAATTTGTTCAATACATATTCTTACTGATTCCTATGAAGCTTGCAAGGAAATCGCTACTCCGGGTTCACAAGATGCAACAGCTACGGACATACAGCGCCTCCTTCAACGCCACCAACTCGCGGCCAGAACTGTCGCTATTCACTGGACCCCAGGTTACTCGGACCAATCAGGAGGGAATGCAGCGGCACACGCCGCGGCTGCCTCGGCAGGTGGAATGTCCACATTTACTTCCCCAGCCTCATTGCTTCATCCTTACTAGACCTTGGCCGGCAACACTCAGCTTCTCTTGCCCTTATGCACTATACTCGGACAAGTCTTCGTAGCCTCAGTCGGCATCGCATGCAGGTGGCCACACCAGACTCACTTTTTACGAGAAACAGCCACCTCACCTGAAGTCAAGAAGTATTTTTGAATAAGCTGATCGCCCATGCGGTTTACATGCCACGTTTTATGGCCCGCTGGCCTCAGTATACGGTGAAAATGATTACGTGCCCCCACTGTACGACTCTAACTCGCGGCGGCATATCTCATCTACTCTGGGATTGCCCTGCTTTTCCTACTGGACGCTCCGAGATCAAACCCTACTGCCTGAACTACCGTTCCGTTTTAGAAACTGATGCTAAAACACAGATGATATTTGCCAAGTACGGCTCGCTTAGTGGCCTATTTAGAGCAATGTGATTTGAGCGACGACCTAAGCAATGAAGATTCTGTCTACTCCCCTTTATCTGCATTCATGGCCATGAGCCTTCCCATTCAATAAAGGACATTCATTAAAAAAAATCTGATTTCTTTATAGGAAGGGAAAGGCGCGGTAACTGTCTTATTCAATAAAGGATTACTGATTGATTTATAGGAAGGGAAAGGCGCGGTAACTGTCTCACTGGTTTTCTGTGGACACCACAACCGCGCCGTAAGGGAAGGGAGGAAGGTGGGAGTGAAAGTGGAAAGAGAGAAAGAGGGGCCGTAGTGGAGGGCTACGGAGTAATTTAGACCACCTGGGGATCTTTAACGTGCGCTGACATCGCACAGCACACGGACGCCTCTTCGTTTCGCCTCCATCGAAACGCAGCCGCCGACGTCCGGTTCGAACCCGGGTACTCCGGCACAGTAGTCGGGCGTCTTACCACTGCACCACCTTGGCGGGGCTTCAATAAAGGACATTCATTCAATCAATCAAGAAGAGGGAGAGAAAGAAGCGCGCCGCAACAGCCGTTGTCCACCACCGAAGCGGTGGCGGGTGCGATGACGGCCTAAAATTCGGTCGCAGGCAAGCCCCCGCCGCAAATGGCGGTGACCTACCTGCCCTAGCCTCATCAGGGGAGTACTACGTGGACGTTTAAGGCGAAAGCGTTTAATGGCTCATGCTGTCGTGGACAAAGTATGTCCCGCTTTTGCGGCGTTCTGATTGGCGGAGGCGGGATTCATCTCTGCCATCTGCAATGCCACACTTGAACGCGCGCCAAGGAACGCCACCCGACAGGAGCGATGGTGTACTGTCCAAACACACTTGCCGGACAAAGTGTGATAGATACTACGCCTTACGTTTCTTGTAAACCAATTATAATTATATGTAGCACTGCAGCGAATGCCGACAAGAGGCTAACGATGGGAGGCAAATTATAGAATAGGAAGGTTACGCCTTCAGAGACCCTCTATTTTAAGTCGAAAGCCTTCATTGACTCATACTGTCGTGGTCAAAGTGTGTCCCGCTTTTGCAGCGGCTGTCGCGTGGCGTTCCTTGCCACGCGTTAAGTGTGGGATTGCAGATGGCAGGAACGCTAGAAAAAATGAGACTTCTGGAGGAAAGGCGCTGTACCTGTCCCACCTACTCCGAAAAGTGTGCGTTTGGATGGTGCGCCATTGCTCCGGTCGCGTGGCGTTTTTTTGGTGTGTGTTCAAGTGTGGGGTTGCAGATAGCTGGAACGCTAGAGAGGATGAGGCTTCAAAGCCTTTCACCTTTCAATACTTTAGTCGCTAAAGTCCCTCACAATTTGTATTATTTGACCTTCAAGGAGCAGGGGGACTATGAGATTCATGAGCCCCCGGAGAAAACGTACCCAGAGCAATGCATAATCTGCTGTGGGGAAATGTGAAAGGCTCAGACTTGCTGCTGCAGGGCCCCTTGTCAAATACAACCAACGTTCCGTTGAACGGATGAGAGACCCTCTACGTTGTATAATGTCTCTACAGCAAAGTCAAGGCGCAGTATTTATCACTTGCGGTAACCCGCTGACACGTCTCGCTGACAAAAAAGCAACGCTACCTGGCCATTTTCCAGCTCAGATTCTGCAGTTATCTCGTGAACGTTTTGCTTTCGCTCCAACTTCAGGTATCCGCGAAGTCCGAAAGATACTGCGTCTTTCCTTTCTTTTGAACAAAGTTACAATCTAGCACAAAAATCAGAAAATGCAACCTCACCTGATAAGAAGTATAAGCCATATTCATTTCTCTATAGAGAACAAATTGAAGGATCTCTTATATGTATTTAGGATTCCTATCATTTGCTTTTCATTATTTGCCTCTTACCGGCCTTTGTTGCAATCCTACATATAATTATATTTGGTTACAAGAAAGCAAAGACGCACTACCTCGTGTAATCAACAGCAAGTTTGGGCGGTACATGGTGGCCAGTGCACATTAAAGATCCCCAGGGGGTCGAAAATACTTCGTAGCCGTCTATTACAGCATCTTTTTTCCTCTTTCCATATTCATTGCCCACTTCCCTTACAGCGGGCTGCAGGTGTCCGCATAGACGCTTCAGATCAATGCGGAAACCGCACTAGGTGAATGCGTAAGCATTCTTTGTGGAAGAAAGAAGAGACACAGAAGAAGAGGATCCTAGTTTGTGACGTCACACTACGACGTAACACCCCATGTAAGTTGGATACTACGTGACTCCCCTCGGACATCGACATTACCTCGTTTGGCTATTTCGAGGCCTGAATGAATTAGCCGGCTTTAATTAACCAATTATTTACTCCGCGTGCAACAATTTTTCTTCCAACGTGATCTTCCATCCTCTATTAGTGCAAACATTCGTTTTCTAATCGTTTCATTCGGACGTAATACTGCCGACAAACTTCTTATACCAGAACCTTGAAAACATGCACACTTGATGCGTATGCATAAATAACTGACAGATAATGCTCTTTAAATTCATATACCTATACACTATGAATACAAAAACGCGGATGGGAAGGTGGTTAGAATAGGGATATCGGGGCTACCCTAACAGCTTTCGCTAGTATCACTCCTAGTTTACCTCCCAGGAATTTTTCGCCATATTGATCACCTCTACAAAAACGCAGGGGCGTACCCACCAATCAACTCGGCACGAATGATGTCCTTGACGATTGCAGTTGCGTTCAGCTGCGAGTCGTAAGCAGACAAGTATTGAGCGTAGAACGATTCCAACCTCGGCCCGCTGAACTTTTCCCGTGAGCTGTGAATCCAGATCAAGTCTTCTTGATTTATCTCCATCTGTAGCAGTAAGAAATCCACAAATAGACCGCATAATCTGATGATCTACCACTTCTTCAAACACTCATACCTAAACACGAAACATGAATACAGGTCTCGAGTTGCAGTAACGTTGGTGACATTAGCTCCATACGCCTCAAAGGTGCAAACACAGCGGCTAACGGTTCGAGTGCGGACGCAAAATATGCGGATGGCGTGAGAACACCAGAAGGAAAGGAACAGTAAAAAATTTGCGCAGCAATTAATTTGCTAAACATAGCGTAGTTCTTCTATTCTACACCGGCACTATGTGAATCGAATTATCAAATTCGTGTATATATTTCACGTATGTTAAGCATGAAGCGATAGCTTAGCAATGACGATTTGATGGCAAGTGTTAGTCACAGAAAGGTAAGTTACTATGGTGCGTCATTCCTTAGAGTGAAGGTAGTGGACTCCCTTATATCAGGCTGACCGAAAGACCTCATTTAGTATCGTCCTCAGGCTAATAGCAAAGCAATTTATTGTTGATCAAATCCTGGAGAAAAAACGCTTTCTGTAAGTACTACCATCCTTCGTATGTCGGGTGTGGCCGGTTCTACAAGTTAAAAAATAAAAGACTAATTTTCAGTATCGTTTTTAGTAAATTAGTTTAGACTAAGTTTAGGGCCGAGTCAAGCAGAAAAGATTGTTTATGTCTCTTTGATTACTATATATGTAGTATTTACCTCACGTTCTCAGAAGAAACTTTGTTTATATCGTGGCAGTGAAGAGACGGCCATATAGAAGCATGTTGTTTCTTAACCTTAGTGCTTATTCATCATTTCATCGTTATACACTGTCACCCGTTAACAATTGTAATGCTATTAACAATGCGCCACTAATGGTGCGCACAATCCCAGACACCTTTACACTGAGAGGGGATAACTGTACCGGTCGCAAAGGAGATGCCCTCCACTTGCGTAACAAGCTCAGCCGAAAGTCGAATACCTTGTAGTGATAAAATTTGGAGGACGCTTAAACTTCGCCTTTAAGAATGGAACGCGATCGCGTTATCGAGCAACTTGCTATACTCATTTTTTTTATTATTATTCCTTCCGGGACGTAGAAGCGCTGCCCGCCACCTTGCCGAAATGCGCGGGCCTCAAGTTGCAGTCGTAGTTCGTCGGCAACATCGTTGCCGATCCGAGCCGGCGCGATGAAGATCTCGGAGGTAATGCCCTGTATATCTTTTTCCGCGCGCCACACGCATGATGGCGCTACGTGCACGCCAAGCGATGAGCAACAACAGCGGAAACGTAATTTTTCACTCGCTTAACTGTGGGTTCTGTAATTCTGTAATTTACATGCTCATAATTATTATTATAAGCATTATTATAAGCCACAATATACTTCTCTGAGGGACATTTTTGAGAAAACACCGCAATCAATAGACGCGCCTTTGTACATTTCAAACCATCGAACTGGCGTGGTGCAGTGGTTAGCGTGCTCTCCTCGCACCTCGGTGGCCCACGTTGGATTGCTCAGGTCGGCGATGTTTCCTACTCGTTTTTATTTATTAATGCTTCTGGGATTTTTCGCTCACGGCCAACGCCGGACGACACGGCGGCCTGCGAAACGGGGCCCTTAACGCTGTCGCTTTAAAAGGGCATAGCCGCTTGGCGCCCAGCTTTCGCCGGTTCGAGCCAGACTAAAGGGTCAGAATTAGAAGTAACAGACAAAAACAAATTTCATACAGAGCAAGAGACGATGCACAGTATTCACACTAACACTTAAAATACACCGACGAGAGGTTCACATAAAGGCAATACAAAGCTTGCAACCAAAACCTCAATACATTCAATAAGCTCAGGGGCTTTACAACACTGAACAATACACGAGTGAGTCAAAGAAACGAACACAAAATTCTTCACTGGGAACTGTCGTCGTCTTTAGAGTCACCATCTGACCACCATGTAAGACAAGCGCCGCTGCCTCGATGATCAGTGGGCTTGTCGAGCAGCGAGTTAACCCCAGGAGCCGAGCGAAATCGCAGTAACACTGGCTCTAACACAGGCTGGCTGCTCGATTGACGCGACCTCACTAAATAGGAAGCGCGTGTCTGTCTGTTACAGCGTCCAATGCCGGCCCGCACATACACACGATTTCGCTAGTTTAGGCGTTCTCTCTTCTTCCCGTCGAGCCGCGCGTCGTCATTGGTTAGATGCGAACGCATGTTCTTGAGACGACCCGTATTTTCCAGCTGAGTGAGTCACCTTCGACTCCGAGTGCTGAGAAGGCGAGGGTGATGCCGATGGGTGCAAGGCTAAGGTATCCCCTCATGTGGAGAAAGAGACGTTTCTTCATTTCGCTCGAATTTTCCACGCCGACGTCGCACAGGCTTGTTGATGTCGCGCTAGCTTAATAAAAATGTGCGCCGATTTCGTGACATACACTCATCTACGTTCACGTTGAACGCTTATAGGAATCAATAATGTTGATTTTTTATTTTTTTTTTTGTAAGCACTCATTAGCAACAGGCCAAATGCTGCCCTACGGGAGCAAAAAAGCTGTACAACTTGGCGTTTGTATGGTCCGCTTGTACGGAATGTAATGGGTAACTACACTCTGATTACATGGGCAAACTCACTGGGCAGTGCATTTCCGTTCTTTGTTTCAAAGTGTATGAATACACTTCTGTTCTAACAGGGTCGTGTGTTACGGCAATTACGGCTGAAACAGATATATAGCTTGTATTTACCCCTTCTAGATGGCGAGACAATTAATAAGCACCACAATATCACTAGTAACTTTTTAGAGTGCCGTTTCCCAATCACGATCACGAAGCTTTCCATTAGTGTATCCCAATCGGTGTATCCCAATCAAATCCAGGAACTGACATTTCCTGGCAATGCATCGATGATTGTTGATGCCTTAACAGCAGGGGAATGACGGCCAGTTCATGCAAATACTGTATTAAATATGGACGGCTCAACTAATCAATGAAGAAGCGCGTTGTTTGTAGTACTAACACATTTTCACACTTTTCTGGCATAAGATTGTAGCCCTATGAATAAATACATCAAACTTATTTTGGTAAAAGCGATATAACGCCCAACGGTGGTACTTGAGCGACCGGAGCTTCGAAGAACTAACCAGTATTCGAAAACTTTGTCACAGCAGTTGGGTCGTCAGGCCTTCTTTGTGTTCACGAGGCTGTACAAAGGGGATACTTACATCTATAACGTGTTGCCGAGAGGCATCCAGTGTGCTGCTGAACCTGACAAAGGTAGGAAAGCCGTACACGAAGCTTAGGTATATCAGCCAGTGCAGGATGTCGTAGCTGTGGTTGGGATTAAGATTAGAGATATCGAGATGTAGCATCCGCAGAAAGTCCTTCATTGCACCCATCTGTACAGGAGGCAACACAGAAAGTGCACACAGTGTTAACGCGAAGCCACCTAGACTAATAAATGCCTCTCTGCTGGCTCCGTGACGTCACGATAGCGTCCCGACTGCCGCTTGCCTCCGCTCGCGGCTGGGAGGGTTCGCGTTCAATTTTTAGCACATTATTTTACTATCCGAGGCACAATGCCGGTAGCAGTAAGCCGATAAACGCAGCTTAAAACTAACGAGCGGCTTTTTTTGGCGCGTGCATAATTTCTCTATATATCGTCGGTGTAAAATTATAATTTGTGCTTTATTTCGTGGCTCTTGCTACTTCGTATTGTAGCTAAGTGCTTCGTCGTTAGTTTCATGGTAATACTTGTGACGCATCACTCCACTGCTATAGTTACTGCTATTCAGGCAACTGCAGTTCATATTAACCCTAAAACAATATTGCCTATACAGAATAACAGCAGAATACGTGATCTCCAGGCGCATAGTACATATTTTACTGCTTTTCAAAGCTACGTACGTTTTTGTTTTCTTTTTTTTTTTTTTCAATTTAGAAAGCGGATGCCTCGTTAAATGGCCTATTTTGCTCTCGCCATTCAGGCGCACAGCATCGACCCAAGGTGCGGCGATTGCAAAATGAGTGTTTTGTTCAGCACCACATCATGGTATCAAGGCGAACAAGCAAAAAAACAACAACAGTGTACTGTCCTGAAGCTCGAAAACCGAGACTCCGGTAAAACGAAATGGTAGTACGTTCTCTGCCTAACCTAACCATAGGAAGATAGACGGCACGATCTACCTGCGTTGCCTCCCATTTGCGATTCACCTGCCTACGTTGCCTTTCGCTGCGCTGCACAGAACTCCTACAATCGTTTGCGGTCAGGTAACTACTGTGACGTAGGCCCGTGTGGAGAGGAGGAGCGCGCAAGCCTTTTCCAGACCTGGTGGCTTTGGGCAAGGTGAGATCTTATTTGTTAGAAGTGTTAATCAGTGCGAGCGTAAACACCTCAGAGAAAATTTTTATATTCACGTTCTTTTAGTTACTCAGATCACGTTTTTTTGTGTACGAGGTAGTCCCCCTGCATTTAGTGCAACTAGGTTAAGAACTATACACCAGTATTTATACAGTAGTGCCTGTCAGTATGCTGTAGTTTTGTTGTCCTTACAGTCTTTCTTTTTTTTTTTTTTGAGCGTAACACCCGGTCATGTTTGGATGGCCTATCTTTTGCTTGTGTTCGGAAATCACCTCTCTTAGTGAAGACAGCAGTTGTGAAGTGGCCCAGCCGTGATGTTCTGTGTAGCTGAATCCTATCATTTTCGCATGATATAACTGTGCTCTATTGCAATACTAAGACGGCGCAAAAAAGCCTTAAAACGTCCGCTATATACATTTTTGAATTTCAGGAGATTGTGTTTATTCACCCCCTGTAGAACGCCGACAACTACCGCGCTTGTGTTAGATAATTTATATGTGTTAATAAGAGTTACAATATTTTTAGTGTGCTCGATGTTTTATCTTTTCTGTTGTTTTGCTAAAAGTGGAGCTCTTGTTCAGAAAACATGTCTACGTCTTCTGGGCGTCGCCTAGCAAGTAAAGTTTGGATTCAGAGCACCAGTTCTCGTAATCTGGGCTTCGCAGTGGAGTCTAACAAATACTATTTTAACCCCCATTCAATTCAATACCGCAACAGTCGCAAAAAAGAGAATTATTTGCTCGCCGTAGCTCACAGTGATGTCGCAAATTATTCTAGGACACATTATTTACCGACTTTTATGTTCAAGATGCTTACAAATGCCTCTTGAAATGTCCTTTAGGCTGGCCTTTGCACGGAAACACCACAGCCTAGTCATGCTTCAACGTCACCTACACCCAAATAAGTGAAAAGAAACAGCCCCGACATGTTTCTGTGAGTGCTTGTGCGACCCTGGTCTTGCAAAAGCAATGTTCGATCCCATTGTCGGGCAGCCGTGCCTACGAAAATGCCAACGCGCTTTAAAATACTGACGCGTCGTGTGGGGCGAAAAGAACAATAACTTTATAAAATCGGTTCCATTTCGTTGTAAAGAAATCTTGTAGTTCGCGTGTCATAACTTCGTCACCATGAGAAAAAGCAGAGCAGTTGCACGCGAGAAACGGCGTGAGTTGCTCCTGGAACAAGTTGTACCTGGTTGGTCGGCTAACGTGAATTATTTTCGATTTCTCAACGGATTTCACACTGGCATACTATGTCGCCTATAGTTATGTTCTAGCTGCTGTGTTGAATTCATATTATCACAGAAGCCAGTGAAACTGGTTCAGCAGGTTTACTTAGGACTAAGTAAAAGCACCGGCAAAATCAGGCACGGAACCGACTGGCGGGCGAGCACCGAGAGCGAAGAAGACGAGCGCGTGCCAGTCTCCCGAGCTCGCCACATGGCGGCGCCAGTGAGATAACATTGCGACAATATTTCATCGAGCTTAGCTCAAGCGTATCAGCATAAAATATGGTTGTCAACCAATGCAACCCAGTCTTCATCCTCAAGTATAACGACGCGAGGGTCGCATACACCATGGGCGACGCAACGCAACGACCATGGTTCCTATAAAGCCATAACGCACTACATGGAACTTTTCACCAAAGATGATATTTGGTTTTTGCGGCAAATTCTAACAGTTCATAACACTTATAACTTCATAACTTTCTTCATAATGTTTAGGCTATTATATTTATTTGTTAATTTTACTACGCCCTCGAGGTAAATGGTACATTATGAAGAGGAGAGGCAAATAGCGAAAGCAAATTATATAAAGGCTATAATTTACATATAAAACGTAGAATAAAAAATTCGAAACATCAAAATGGGCTAACATAACAAAGAGAATAGTGTAAACAAGATATTATTATTTCCCACGAGGGTTACATTGTTTGCACAAACGTAGCTGAGTAGAAAGTCAAACGATAATAGTTATTATGCACTTTAAGGCATTTGTTATATCATCTTACAATATGAAAGATTCAATGGCCGATTTAAAGTCAGAGCTGGTTATGCTAGTGAACATCTACTGGTCATTTTGGTGAAATACCTATTAGGTACAACGACTGGAGCAATTAGTTTCGAATTCTGCGCACTTTGAAAGGACATCGTGTTAAGGCCATAAATCGGGTTTTGAATGATTTCGAAGAATTGAACGATTGAATGATGCCGAGATTAGTGAGCCCTTACCTCGTACCGCCGGGGGTCGAATGCGAGCCTCAGGCATGCCTGAAGCAGGGCGGCCGCCTTCTCTGTCGCTTTCTGTTTTCTTGGCGGGGCGGGTATTGTAAGTAACATGTTCATAATTTTTTGTGTTGTTTCGTATATGAGCTGAAAGGACGAACAGAACAGCAGCGCTGAGGAGTCGTGAAGGTTGTGGTTCAGGCTACGAGAGCTTAGTAATTAGCCATGTTTATTGCTTTCTCTGCTTCTTTGTACAATGAAACACTCGGGTGACTAGTGCGAGCTACAGACTATCATGTTTAGTAGTTTCAGCGTGTAAAGGGCGCATCAAGTCAGTAACAAGTTCCTCTTATTCGTGTATTTATTTATTATTTGATATGCAGAAAAGCCAATGATGACCGCCCATCGCCTAGCAAAAAAAACTAACGCAAGGTATCTTACAACAAGAACTTCTTGCTGCTGTTCAAAATGAAATTGTCGCGGCAATGAAAATTTCTGCACTGACACAATTGTGTAGCTATAAAAGGAACGTACTAGAAATATAGTGACACTTCTGACGTTATGTTTGAAGTTGCGTTCTCACGTTTTTTGTTTTTTTAAATTTGGCACAGCTGATGGAGAAGAAATGGTAGAGCACGACTGAGGAAAAATATAGGTAAAGATACGTTGATCTGGGAAATAATTTGGGGTATCACAACAGCAGAGAATAAAATTAACGTATATGGGCAGGCTATATTTAAGTTGGCTGTCCACATTGCTATAATCGTATCAATGCACATTGAGTGGCACTTGAGGAAGAAGCACAATGAAATGAAGGCTAAAAAAACGTATGCGCGATTGTAGAAAACTTAGGAATAGTCTTTCAAAATACGTAGTATCATACAACAAAACATTAATAAAAGAAAACTGAATACTAATAAAATTCAACAGTGTTTTTTGCATGTGTTAGCCATAGTTACTTATTTATTATAGAACTACATATTACTAATAAACATGAAACATGTTTTTTCTCTGCGGTTGCACTTTTTCAAGCGTTAGTTTGGAGGCATGCATCTCAACAACAGCGGCCCGCCGAAAACGCACTGACCTTCAGAAATACATCTTGCTCTCCCGTGGATGAACTGCACACAAAGTTGTAGAAGTCGTCACATGGCGCATATGTCCAGTTGAGCGCTTGCTTGATAAGCCGTGCTGCTACCTCATTCCCATTAGGACTTGGCGGAATTGTATACGCTGGTTGGCTTATCGCTTCCCTCGCTCCGGTCCCTGTGAGCGGGATGGGGATACCGATCGATAGGTTTGTGCTAAGCAGAAAGCAGTTAACCATTCGGCTGAACGTTAGCTCTGAGGAAACCTTGGCAAACATTTTCGCGCTACCCTATAGGTGCTCACATGCACAAAGTGCGATGACGATTAAGAACAACGGAAAGACACGCCAAAATGGTGTGCTTTATGGTGTGCCCTCTCATTGTCCTTGTTCGACCTCCCGCTACCTGTCTGTAAGCATAATTTAATAACACGCAAAGCAAATGGTTTTAAATGTACAGATAGTTTGCCATGCCAAAATGAAGACAATGAAAGCATTGTTTCTCGTGAAATGATGCGTCTATGAATCACAAACGACAAAAAATAAACCAAAATCGCCTCACTGACGGTTGTCTCAAATGAACTGCATTGAGATTGTTTTTTTTTTCCTTTTGGATACAGAAGGCTTGGTTAGAAGGCCACTGACTACCAAACTTTATTCAGGGATTTATTGCAGAGGCTTAGCATAATGAGACGTACTAACCCGATTTTTAAATTGGTTTAGGAGGCACCTCTCATTTCAACGCATAAAATATCGCTCAATAAGCGTTGTTTTAAGCACTCTTGCTTTTCCTTTCATTGCTGAGACAGAGAGCCGACAGGTTCCTTCTTGTTCGAAAATAAGCGAATTTCTTAGTTGCCACGATCACGTCGAGAATGCAGCAAACACATTCATGTCCGAACCAACGGCCTATCGCAGTGCTTGATATACAAATGGGTTCACCGAAGGTACGATATTTCGATGATACAAATGGATAACTACTTATATCTTCAGGCTAAACATTTAGGCCTGGCTGTATATACCAGGGTTATTGAAAATAAAAACAGCTTCCATGTTTCTCTATCAAATCAAACACCGACGCCAACAAGCAAAATAAATTTGCAGACAGGTAAAACACTCCGCTCATTTAGGAAAGCATCACCAACCAGGTCAGCATGCTTGTTTACGTTACCTCATCTCCCCCCCCCCCCCCCCCCCCTTTATTCCGCCTCCCTGAAGAGATAGATAGCAGAGGACAGAGTACAATTGAAGAGGGGGCCTGTTCGCCTACATTCCAGATTTTTTTCTGCGGCATGGGCACACCAATTATAGATCTCCGTAGCAGTCCTCACTGTTAACTTTATCCTTGCTAGGCAATGCAATGTGCCAGAGCAAGGACGAATACCCAACTATGCAAATACCTTTGCTGAGGTAAACAAGAAAATTTTAGAAGTGTCTCACAAACTATTTCGGTATTGATGACTGGCAAGGCAGGAGCACTCGACGGCATTCACTCAGCATAAAGCGCGCATTTGAGGACCATTTTATGGTCCTCCTTCCTGCGACCCTTAGAGATCCACTAGAATGAGCGCTCCTCACCTGCACGCGTCATGACGAAGCCTGTGCTCCTCATGGGCGGGGAGCCAACACCGCCAAGCCTTTCACTCCCGATGAACTCCGCGTCGGTGTGCTCGCCGCGGCTTTCATCTGCATCATACCGCGTCATTACATGCATTGTTAAAGTAGAAAATAAAGCACATCATGCCCGTCATTATCAGTCACCATCTGCATCTTAAGCAGTCCGGTCTGAAAACCTAGGGAAAATTTTCTGTAGTCAGGATAGAATTACTATCTGGTTTTGACTGTGACCTCGTAGTGCTAAAAAAGTCCTTTTTATACTTCAAAATTTCTATATTTACTACACTTGTATTAGAGAACTACTGGCTATAGAAAATACTAAACACCAAATTATAGAAGAAAAAATAAGTGGCACAGAACAACAGGACATTTGGACGCCACAAAAGAAGTGCATAATGTTTGCCGTACACTAGACACGATTCTAATTTATTTTACAGAGATCAAAAGGAAGGGCGGGAGAGATAAGCCACCAATTAAATATGCCGCCGCCCTTTCTACGAAATCCGTGTACATGAACGAAGTTCACTGTGACATCATGGAAACAAAGGACTGATTGTTGAGACATAACGAACATTGACAGTCGTAGTACTCTTCAATGCAGTGCGCCTGCTCCGATCACCGAATAAATACATTCGTAAGGGCAGCTTATATTTAAATTTCATGCTCACGTGTCCCTGTATAGATCCGCGACCGTGAGCGCATTACAGAGATGATTCATTTTTAAGGCGAAATCCCTTTATTGCTCATACTCGCAGCGATGACTCTGTTCATCTGGCAGCGAGAAGGGTCAATTATTTGCGATATTTCAGACGATATTGCGAGATTGTAACGTCACCACCTGGTTACGTCGTCGGCCATGACGCCCGGGATAGCGTAATGCACGTCATAATTCTCGTCGTGTACCGTGAGGATGATTATAGCGATGGCAATTACGCTGCAGTTAGTACCAATGTCGATGATGACATTAGCAATAATAAAGACGATGAATGTGTTGATAATGATAATGACAGCAAACGTTATGAACCATGCATGTGCACTAGCAATGCTTAGGTTTTAACATGTATGCGGTGTAGCTTCCACAGTGCTGTCGAAATGTCATTAAGGTGAGTCGAAATCTACTACTGACGTCGCGATTGCCAAATTCGTGTGCTTATTTCAGAGTTTTAATAGCTCCATAATGTTTACCGTGCTTTAAATTCTATTTTCCTCATCAACAAATTAAAAAAAAAACGAAGTATGCAATACATTTTATAGTTGCTTTTACTATCTGAACACTGTTATCAGTTACGCGGTGTGTTTGAATTCTGTCATTTCTGTAGCTTCGAGATAACAGAGAATAACAGATACTATGTTATATCTGTAGCCTCGAGTGCGTAAAACAAGGTACAGTCTTGGCCAGAAGTATTTTTGCTGAGAATTTTAAGTCTCAACAGTAACATAAATCGTAACAGCTACCATCCAAATTTAAAAGAGCTTGGAAAACTAGCACTCGTATTTTACAGCAGTAAGAAACTCTACCTACCGTTTCAAAACCATTTTGTTTTTAATGGCGCCGGGAGAGCTACGCTCGGCTGACTTTGAATTTAAGACTTCTGAACAGGTGTGTACATACGACAAAGGTGCTAAGGCGCCATATTTTCGCTTGAACCAAGAGATAATGCGAAGTGGAATAAAAACGCGCACATCGATTTGTGCACTTGATGGCTAAAACTACTTGTAGCAAAAGTACCGTCATCATCCAGCGGATGAAACAACTTAAAAGCTGCGATTTCCCAGCGACTGTCAATGTATGTGTTATATAGGTGTTAGAGTCCGCTTGTTTTGCTTCTTGATAGGCGGCTTTATTTACATCCAGCTTAATGCGATCGCAATAATGGCCATGTTAAAGGGCCCACGAGGAGCTGTTTACTAGAAACATAAAACGCGCACTATCAATAGGTATCCCATAAAGCCTCTCTGCAATACAAAATTTTTCAAGCTAGCTTCATTAGCACTGAACGTATAGGTGAGCGAAAATAATGCTCCCCCCCCCCCCCCCCCCCTCCCCCTCCATAAACTCAACCCATGCCAGCGAGGAAAAAAAATTGCCGGTGGTTTAGCTACGGTTAAGCCTAGTGCGTAGCGATAGCTTAATGCCCTCCCCTATCGTGCCTGTTTCTATTTTCACTCCCACCTTGCTTCTTTTCCTTAGGACTTAAGATACCTTCGGAGAATTGTGAGAGATACTGCACTTTCCTCTAAACCAATTTGAAATGCCCCTGATACCTGCTGCCCTCAGTTTGCTTCTATATGATGTGTGGTGCGGCATTCGAGGAAGCGCCAAATGAGTTGCGCCGCAGAGACGCCTGGACCGAGCGCCCGGTGGTCTTCATAACGCCTGGTGGCGTCATAACCTGTCGTGACGACATGACCGGATGTGATGTCATTGTGACGTCATTTCTGGTTATTAAACATCACCGAATTGGATGTCGCATCCATTCATAACATAAAAATCGATGATGTCACCATGTGATGAGGAAATATCCAGTTATTGTCATTGCTCACGACTTTTAGTCATTACTTATGGCTAATGATTCAATCCAAACGAGTCGAATGTAATCTAGCCTCCTATCCATTCCTGTCGATGATGAGTATACGCTCACCCGAAATGCGCCACTGACTAGCCTATCATCATCACTACTATCGCATCCTTATGTTAGCGAAGATTTAAGATGCGCTACTCATGATGAAAAAACTGTGGTGGTGAAACAAAGTTGGTGGCTAGAAAGCTGGCATAAATTGAAACGACAAACTCTTTCAGATTCGAGAAATGGCCTGGCGATTTTGTAAATATAAATGTGGTGTATATTTTGTAATGCTGTACATACAGCAATAAAGAAAAAAAATTCCGGGCTTGGCGCAGTTGGCGACCACGACGAGCCGAGTTGCCGGAGAATCGAGGCCTATGGTGTGATCTCACAGAGGGAGTGGCGAGCGCCCAACAGTAGGAGCAGTGGCTGCGCGGCGACCGCGACGAGCCAAGTTGCTGGAGAATCGAATGGAATAGATTGCCAAAAAGTTTATTTTCTACAGATTCAATGTGTTTGTGTCCGTTGCTGGTCACTTGAGCGCCGTGGTCGATCCTCTGTCCAGGATGCCGCACTTCACTACTGCCATAGCGACTCGGAGAACGAGAGCCGTGGTGTGACGTCACACCGCGGCCATGGCGCAAAGTGCGGCGACAGCGAAGAGGTGAAAACCTGGCACGATGGCGGCCTACCGCGCCCTGACCAGCTCACCTAATTTTGGATCATGTGATATGCGGGCGCGCAGGCAGCAACAGTGACATCACCGGGATGGCTTGTGCGCGTTGCTCAAATCGGCTAAGAGCGGTCGCTAAAACAACTTTTTAAAAAATATTTCCAAATTATCAACTCTAGTTAAAGCTTCCAAATATCATTCGGATAGTCGCAAAGACCACTTCTGTGAACTAGATGCATTAGAATTTTACCCAAATCAGCACTTCAAGGGCCTTAAGCGCAAAACCTGGCTTACCGCTACGGCTTTGTTCACAAGGAATCTTGGTTGTTCGAGAGAACCATGGCAGCATACAGAATTGAAATTGATGAATGCATAATACATATTCTGATCATAGGTTGCGACATGGGCCATGCTACGTTGTGTAATGTAAAGTAATTCCACAGAAAGTAATTACAACACATACTTATCTCTGTACCATCTGCTTGTGTGTTGAGCACGCAGCCCCCATGCCACCGAGGCAAGTGTGTTCAATTATTGAAGTAGAGCGCTTGTAAACTTTAAGGCAAACAAAACAAAATTACAGAAAGTACCACCGGTGTCCGCAATAGAAATTCCCCGGGCCCCAGCAGCTGACCAGAACATTGATGATATAATGAGCCTTAACGCCATGAGATTGATCATCAATCTCAATAATTTATTTTTGTTTAATCATTTTCCCTGTGAACTACCATGAGCATAATAAAATCCAGCCAACGGATGCATCAGCAACCATAAGATCCGCACGTTCTTCCAGAACTAGAGGGCGTCACCATACCCCAACCTCAGCTTTAAAGCTAGCGATATCTGCACACAATGAACTGCCGTACAACGTTTTGAGGCTGTGCAATCTCTCCTTCCGTGTAGGCTCTAATCCTCAGTACACGCTTAGCAGGTACAGATTAGTAAGCTACGAAGAGATTACTGAACACTATCGGATAAACAAGGTAGAATACCTACCGGCCGATAGCACTATAAATAAGATCCAAGAAAGCGTTTGGAGGCGCTTACAAACGCGGTTTTTTGCGAATCCAACTAACCTAATTCAGTGGTACCCGAAACAATTCTCACATCGGCACAAACTATTTAAGGATAAGGCTGATCTGGTACATATAATATAATATGGTACATAATATAACGCCATGAGATTGATCATCAATCTCAATAATTTATTTTTGTTTAATCATTTTTCCTGTGAACTACCATGAGCATAATAAAATCCAGCCAACGGATGCATCAGAAACCATAAGATCCGCACGTTCTTCCAGAACTAGAGGGCGTCACCATACCCCAACCTCAGTTTTAAAGCTAGTGATATCTGCACACAATGAACTGCCGTACAACGTTTTGAGGCTCTGCAATCTCTCCTTCCGTG
>JAJIZL010031499.1:0-10640 GCA_023969395.1 Amblyomma maculatum | reverse complement strand
CGGAAGTCTGGCATTATACATCTTCATCTTTTTGCCTACGTAGCTCCTTAGGCTAGCAAAACGAAAGGAGTCGTGAAGCAAAGGGGATTTTAAATCCCTATAATAGGGATTTAAAACAGTAAAAACAAGCGCATTCATCAATGACGGGGGGACGAACTCCTCAATCAACGCATGGTTAAATATGCTCAAATGTACTGCGGTGCCCTTGTTCCCACAGTTTTCAAGGATTCTATAAGAAATGGCATCTGGTCTAGAAGCAGACTTTAGACTGCCCGACACGACAGAACATTTAAGTTACCGATTGTGAATACAGAATTCATATAGGCATGTTGCACATTGAAGCACGAAATACATTTTTCTTTCTGTGCTCATGTAGCTGAGTTCTTAAATCGATCGCAGTTTAATGACATGCCAGGACGAGAAATAAGCTGTAAAACTCACCAGCCAGGATGGTTTTTACAGTTATGCGTGCCTTTGCAAGAGCTCTGAAATGGTTATTTTCAGTAACGGGCCTGCATTAGGAATGAACCGTCTTCCATATCCTCAGTACTGGAGTGTGTTGGGTATAGGTACTGCAGAAGTCACGCCAGATTTTCTAATTGCTGCAGACTTTTACGCATTGATGAATTTATTTTATTAGCCCCACGGTACGATTCTGAAGGCCCGTATCGACGGTAACCCATTACGCTTTTCTTTGAAATGCCTTCAGTTGCTTATACTCTCCCTCGATGCTTGTGAACTCATCAGGTATGGGACTTTATTCGTACACCGACACAGGCTACCTTGCAATTGTGAATTGAAATCGTTCATAGTACTACTACTACTACTACTACTACTACTACTATTACTACTAATTCTACTACTAATAATAATAGTAATAATAATAATAATAGTTGATTCTACTGTCCGGAATACCCGAGTTTGAACCCGACCTCGGCGGCTGGGTTTCGATGGAGACGAAACGAAGAGGCGTCCGTGTGCTGTGCGATGTCAGCGCACGTTAAAGATACCTAGGTGGTCGAAATTTCCGGCGTCCTCCACTACAGCGTCTCTCATAGCCTCAGTCGCTTTGGGACGTTAAACCCCACAAACCAAACCAAACCAATAATAGTTGATTCATAGCAATTCATAGTATTCGCCACACTTGTTTCTGTGGACACCTGAACCGGCGCGGTTCAGGCGCGGTTCAGGGCTCAGGGTAAGGACCGGAAGGAAGGTGGGAGGGAAAGTGAAAAGCGAGAAAGAGGTGCATAGGGGTGGAGGGCTGAGGAGTAATTTCAACCACCGTGCTTACATAGCGCTGACGTCCATACTAACGTCCAAAAAGACGAGTTATGTTTTGACAAAAAGCTTCCCAATCGGCGAGTTTGGATTTACGACGGGCACCCTGATGTCTTAAGCTAGGACGATTTACCACTATGGGATGACCACTTCTGCGCTTCTGAATATCAGTGGGCCACACCACATCAGGCACCAGGTCGCGAGTGCGCAGAGTCAGATATATAGAGCCCGGCGAACGAAACCCGTGCAGAAAAGTCGGAGAACTTTCGTTCCGATCACAATTTTTTAAAGAGCAAGCCGAACAGTCATAAACTCCTGCTTATACCCCTGAGCGCTTCTTCCTCTTCTGTAATAATATACAGATTATAAAATTGGTATTTTCACTTGGAAACGCCTTTAACAATGGTATTTTTGGTTTCAAAACAATTGCAAGAGTGAGGAGGAGGAGGAAGAAGATGAGGAGGAAATGCAGGGAGGTTAACTCGTAAAAGCAACCGGTTTGCTACCCTGCACTGGGGGAATGGAGTGAGTGGATATAAAAGTTTGAGAGTGGGATGATTGAAGTTAGTACAGTCACTTCACAGACATGTCACATCACATGACGTCACAGTCATATCACTTAACATAACAGCAAACTCATTGTGTTTCGATTAGGCCTGTGCTTTTCACTACGCGGAGCAGTGCCTGGGAGGCCTTTACCGCAGACGATCGCTGTGGCGAGGGAGCTAAATTCTTACTGTAATGATCGGTTTCAAGGCGAACTATACGTTTTTGCTTTTAAAACGTCAAATAAAATATTGAATTGTGAACATTCGCGAATAAATCATTTTCGATCAGGGAAGATTTGATATGAGTGCAAGCGGTGATAAATAATTGCCAGAGAAAGTAAGAGAGCTAGAGAAGTGCTGTCTAGCAATTAAGTTTAAAAACCTATCTGAAGTTTCATTTCCTATAACTAAATTTAAAATGAGTTGTCTGTGTGGTAACTAGCTTTTATCATACGTGTGTGCATCTGCGATGTCAACACATGGACTTATTCGACTCAGCGCGATGAATGGCGCCATGGGAAACAGAAATTGAGTCGTGTAACTATCTAATAGTATAATAATTATTTCATACGAAATGCTTGACTACCAGTGTCAGTGTGCTGGTATGTGTACTCACCCCTCTTGGCCATTCCAGAAATTGAATTTTATCTTGTTTGTCTTAGTAGGTCTTTGACGTTGAGCAAGAAGGCATTTATCGCCGAGTTTAGTCTTGTCAATATAGACGTTTTGAAAATGTACTCCGTATTGTATACCAGCATGAAACAACTGGATTGAAAAAAAAAAGAGAAATATTTACATTAGAGACGTATGTGAAGAATTGCGGCTCTATGAACGCCAGTGTCCTTGGACATCTAACATTTTCTGCGGATTTCAAGAATGCTCCGAAACAGCGCTTGAGATTTCTAATTGAAACACCCGAAGTGATGTGTTGAGAAACCGCCGTGTAGCAGGTTTCAGTGGTGAACAGACTAAAGTGTTTTTTAGCTACAAACGGAAGACATTTAAGAGCGCTATAAACTGTTCTAGAAAATGAGCTAGGAGTCCGACAGTTGAAGAAGCTCTGCATAGAAGATGGGATTGAGCAATTCTAACTCGAAGCGAGTCAAAATAAAATAAAAAATGAAATATGTAACAGGCAAAAAAAAAAGGACAGCTCGACGATATGAAACAGCTTTTGTTATCGATACGCGGAACGGATCGTTCTCAATAGAGGCGGGCATCCAAGCGCAAAATTTAGAGTGCGCAGCGCGTGCACATGTGTGAAAGGTGTGTAATGCGGGTAAAAGTGCTCGATAAACTGCATCTGGGAATCCAATCAATATTTTACAACTTCAGTATGTACAACTTTGTATTGGACACACGAGGAGAAATTAAAGCTTTCCGCATTCTGTAATCATCGAAAAGACACCCATTGCTTTGCACGGGCACACAGACGCAGCACGTAGTCTAGCCACGATGTTTGAACAAAAGCTCACCACGCAAACTTCATATTATGCGTATCAAGCGGAAACAGGGGCTGTAGGGTGAAAATGAGCATTTAAAGGACTCCCATGCGAGTGCACGGTCGTGCACACAGGCGCAGAAGTTTGTCGTATGCTAAAAAGCATTTACGAAGAGCCATTCACGCAACCAGACAAAAACATCAGCGAAACGTTTACTCAGGACGCATAGGGGATAACTTATAAAGTGTCAGGGGAATGCTGATGTCATGGTATAACACAAGGGACACTTCAAAACGCCATCACTTTATGGGGTTGATACGAAGAATTCAAATTCGCCTGTTTGAAAGAATTGCAGCATGGCAGAAAAAGTGTATGCATGGTTGCGGAAAACGAAATGAGTTTGTTTCGGGAGGAGTTGGCAAGAGTGTGTTCCGGCATGCCTGCAATTGTGTTTAACCGTGAAGCTAAAACTATTATCAAAACATACGCGGCGTCCATGCACAAGGTGTTTTAAAGACGACATAAGACAACTTGCAAAAAGTGTTTTTAAAATTAGCCTTTTGAGCGACAGTGAATATCGCGGGAGTTAAAAAAAGGTGCCAAAATAAAGACTAACTGAAATTTACTCCACCATTTATAAGGAGTACTTTGCAGCGATTCCCCCTAGGTAGTATAGATGTAGGCTCGCTAGTCTGCCCCCTGCCATCTCGAGAAAGCGGAAAAGAAATTGATTGAAACTCAAGCTCTGCCTTTAGTATAACATGCATGTACTTTGTTCCTCGCTTAAACACAAAACTGATAATTGTGCCTTGATGGTCTCCTACATGTTCATTAGCATAACCATAGGATACAACATTATGTGAATGACCACCAGTAGAGAAAGAAAGGTGCGCTTTCACCAAGCACTACTAGGATGCCTGCATTTCCCAGAGGTAGCAAATATGTCTCGGGATCCAAGGGTAACGGTGGGTTCGATTCAGTGACTCCTTCCCATCTCAAACGACTTACCTGAGTTTGCATTTCTTTTCCAGTCGGCCATGTTATATAATCTCATGACGTTTACTAATGTGAGAACAACCGTAGCCACGAGATGTCTGCGAAATCTATCTTTCCCAGGCATACGGCCGCAATATTAGAGTCATAGGATTGCAAGCAGCTTCGGCCAGAAAGTCGGCGTAGGCGTTTAAGGCGTTGTGAGAGAAAAATCACGACTACGGCTCATGGACGTGGCAATGGCAGCCAATGTGGCGGGTCTCTGATTGGTGTTTTGGAGTGTGCGACGTCCCGCTCAACATGAGGTGGTCGATTTCACAGGAGTTGAGTTGGTAACTTTTTCTTGCTCTTTAGGACGGAAGAGTGAGGAGAATTCGGGGTCTCTGCATTCCGTGTTAAGCATGCTATCCCTGGGCCATGCAGACAACTTTGCACTGTTTGGGGGAGCAGAGCGTTATGTCTGCGTCTAGGGGTCTTTCACACAAAAAGGTAGCTTTCGACTGCATGTTGACTATGTGCGTCTGATACTACAGACAAGAAGTTAGGCATTAGTGATTGTCTCAGTCTCAGGTCAGCGGATAGAACCCGTCAACAATGCCGCGTTTTGTTCTTAAATGCTGATTCCTTGTGCATCCCCCTCGGTATTGGCGCTCACAAAGTCTTGTCTTTTGGGGCCTTTCAAGCTGTTGCGTCAACATTGCACCAAATCTTTATTTTCTCCACGTATTCTATGATTGGGAGGTAATGAAACAAAATGCTGCTAGCATGGAACTCAATGAGTCCGCAGCCAGTTATGTAAGTCTCCACCTGTACAGCAGGAAATGATAAACGTAGGTAATTAACATGTCAAGACACCTGACCAGTGCAGAACAAAACTAGAGCACGTTTACCTAGATGAAACAAACACTGGGATAAAAAAAACACAGGTTTGCCAACCTGCAGGCATGTCTGAAATTTGAGTAGTGATAAAAATAGATTGAAATTAGGTGATGATTAAGAGCCTAAGTATGATGAATGTTAATCGCGAGATGCTAGTCGTTGAGTCCAAGTCCGCGACGCCACTACCGAGGTTAGTTTCTTTCAATAAGGACAAAAAACGCTGAAGGAACCGATTGAAAATAAATTTGGTTTCAACCTCGACATGTCGACACTTGCGCTGATACTATAAAACTAGCATGTAAACCAACGATGCGCGGTTTTATATTGATTTTTGCAGTACGACATACTTCACTTCATATTTTAGGCCCTGGTGCGAAAAATGTCAGGCTTCAAATTTATAGATGGGATCATGTTGGTATTTGATGATCATTATTATACTATAAGTGACACGAGTAGCGCCTGTGTTGTCCCCTTGTTCTGCCTGCATATACAGTTTTCCAACCAACTGTAAACATCCGGTACTACAGTTAAATGTGAGAAATTGTAAAAAGCACAATTTCTAAATAATTTTCTTCATTGCCGAATATGGAAAGGTGACTGAGATGCGCAGCTTTCGGCACATGCCTGTTACAGACTTTTACTTGCTGGCAGTGCTTTTGTACGCTCTGTATACTTTTCTTCGGTGTTGCTAAAGTATTTTTCGAAGTGTGGCTGCTATAAACGAGTGTGAAGTGCACACTTAAGAGCAAACATAATGTGAGGAAGCATGGGCAAAATATAATGGCTCACATCGCTAAACCAAATGTAGGTTATATATGCCTATGGTTGACAAATTACGTGCAGAATGTTTTAGTACTTGCTGGTCTAAAATTGCTCAACGCGTATGTAAGGATTTTATATAAAGGTGGACAGCAATATAATTTACGCTCATAACAAACTTTGAATTTTTCTGTTTCCGTAAAGCCACAAAACATCATTTCAAAGCGAGTTGCTCAGATATTGCTGCTAAACAACTTAGGAAAGCACATTAGCATTGTGTCATGGCACTGTTCGATTAAACAATGGCAAGCCGTATTTGGCTGAAATGAAAAAGAAAAGTAATTTGCTACAATGTTGTCGCTGGAAAGAAGCAGTCATAATTTGACTATGGGGAAGTTTGTCTCTCTGAAAATGAATCAAAACGAAACAACTCGCCAACTTTGCAGTAGAGCGTAGTTACTACAGAAGCCACATAGTTATCCTTGAGTGCTGTCGGCAAATTATATGACACCATGTTAGACACTCATAATAAATACTTCACTCGATGAAATAAAAAAAAAAGTTGGCACTGATCGGAGGGAAGTTCTATGATACATCTTGAGCAGGTTAAAGTAGTGGTCACATAGAAGATCTCCTCCAATAACAATTCATAGCTAATGGCGTTAGCATTGAAATCGCAAAAGAAACTGTTACCGCACCTTCTGAATGTCAAGCTTGTCGCTATCGTCTACCACCGGTATATCAGGGTTTCCTTCGCTGAGTGGGGCGAAAAGCATCACAGCGAACGCTACTAACTTCATGGTGCTCATTGTAAAATCTGACGCGCTTTGAAAAGAGGCGGGATTATATATGCACTTGATTTCTTATTGTGACCTTTGTAAAGTATTCCAAATCCTTAGATGGTTCGTATCAGTTATTCATAGTTTTGTATCTAATGACATATCGGTCTTACCAAATGACGGATCCGATTTCTGGGAATTCATTAGGTTAAGAAAAAGTATTATTCATTCGAATGTTTCTATTATGTAGTCTGAGTCGCGAACGCATCTCGGGAATAGATGACACTAAGCATCTGCGTATTCGGCATAATCAGTCTATTTCAGCTGCACTAGAAAAAAGAAAGGCACAGTATTTCTTCGAAGTCACACGACATTGTGCACAAATCCTATCACAGTGAAAAAGGTCTACTGAAAATTTTCTGTTCTCACAATAGCAGTTTTGTTCGCTTTTGATCATGCGCCTGCTGTGACAAATTTTCGTAGTAATGCATTTTTGTAGTAATATTAGAATTTTTTATATTTACAGAAGAAGCATACTCAAAGTATCTCAACTTGATTTTTAGGCGTGACGTAAGTATAACGCCCGAAATTGTGCTTAAGAAACATTCAATGCTAAACGGTTTGATAGCGCGTTTGAGTCATTCACGACTGTAATGGAGCTATCAGCAGCACTGTAGCCTTAGGGACGAGTGCGGTAATGTTCGGAGCAAGCAAAAACCAAAAGTATTCAACAGCAGCTGCAGAGCACAGCGATTTGAGGCCAGGGCTCGTGAGCAAGCAGATATATATTGATGCCAGTAAATATAGCACTAGGTTGCATTTCTTTCTTCCGCAGAACCTCTCTTATGCTCATGCATGCTCATGGCTCTTTGTGTCTCCCGCATGTCTTCACAATGTAACAGTATGTTCTAAAAGCATCAAAAAAGCGAACATATTCATCACTGCATGAAATTCTTCTTTGTTCCGCAGAATATCTCTCCAGCGTTTTTGCTTAGTATGCTCAATGATATATGCACCATCCGTATGTGGTCATAACGTAACAAGCGAACATGTGTCATTGAATGCAAGCAAACACTCAACTGAATCAGCAGGCAGTCTTCCGAAGCCAAGTGAGCGAATTCGCTGTTTATAATGCTTGTGCGCAGGACAGACGGATTCTGCGTGCCTGAAAACTTTGATTAGTTTAAATAACTCAACGCAAGACACTATGCTGCCTTCGTGAAAGCTGGTTCGCGTCATTCAGCTCTTCACAGTGATTGCCTGGTTAAGCGAAGGAGCGGGCACACGAAATAGAGTGTGGAGGAAAGGTCCCAAAATGGCCGACCATAGAAAGAGTGTTCACAACATAGCCATGTGAACGCAATGAACTCCACGCGCCGCTGATGATGTTGATGAGGGTTCACATAGCGCACACAGAAGTTCGCAAATTTATCATTATTGCGATTGGTAACGTAGAACACTTACAAGGAATGTGTTAAGGCAAGGTAGAAGTTTTGCCTGTAGATTTCACGAGCATTCAGGACCACAAAATTAGAGGCGAGTATCGGAAAGAGGTACTGTCAGAACCGCCATGAAGCTTGTGATCCACACAGGGTAGAGTGGTAAACAATAATCCACGCTATCAGACGCAGGATGATCCAGTCAGGGAAGTGGCCCCCAGGCAGCACAAAGCATTGGGCCAATGTTGTAAGTACGACGGAAAACAGTGGCCCTACATTGGGCCAGCCTAACCAGCATGCTCCCAACATAGGACATGCCAGTCAACACAATGTCCAACAATGGCCCAGTCTAGCCAGTGCTCCCCGAGTGTTGGCGCTGCCAGTAGCCAACACTGGCTAGCTTGGGCCAAGATGTACAGTGAGTTCCCGATATTGGCACTGGCGTACATACAGAATGACTATATTGGACCGAGATTGCCGTTGTTCCACCAATAATGGTCGCACCGGGTTTTAAAATTGGCTATAATGGGCCAAGCTGTCCTGCGTTCCTCCGTCATTAGGTTTTCCGTTTTTTAAAACTGGCTTCAATGGACCAAGTTGTCCTGTGTTCTTCCGGCATTGGATGTTTCGGTTTTTAAACATGGCTACAATGGACAATGTTATCCTCTGTTTTTCCAGTATTGGATGTTCAGTTTTTTAAAGATGGCTACAATGGACCAAGTTGTCGTGTGTTCCGCCGTCGTTAGCCGTTCCTTTTTGAAAACTGGCTACAATGGACCATGTTGTCCAGTGTTCTTCCGGCGTTGCCCGCTCAGTTTTTAAAACTGGCGACAATGGACCAAGGTGTCCTGTGTTCTTCCGACTTCGACCGTTCCTTTGTTTTAAACTGGCTGTAATGGACCATTGCAATTTGTATTGTGTTTTTCTAGTATTAGCTATCCCTGTATGAAAACTGCCCACGATGGACCACTTTGTCCCCTGATCTCGCAATTGTCATTGCCATCCCAAAAACGCAGCTTTAATGGGCTGCCGAAGTGAATATTTTTCGTTGACCATTCAATCAAAACAAATTCTCCATTTTTATGGTTGAATACACGTGCCCTGGACGCCAAACCGCGGCATTTAATTCCGACAACATTTCAGCCGGTCGTTCGGACCTCACAAAGTACCACGTACGGGACGACAATTACTATAATGCATTCAAGCACGTACCGCTGCAACTGTCTGGATACGTCTTTTCGGTGCGCTCATATGCGGCGCACCTTTGGGGGTCAGCTATGTGTTTATGGTGTTAGCCTGTTGGCATGCATGCAGATTTCGTCGCAGGCGCATACGTTTGTCGCACGATTATATCTAATGATAGCACGACAGTGCGACCACATATGTATACCCCAGACCGGCTAGCACTCACGAACTAATATGCCTGTATTGGACGACATCCCTGCATCTATACTTAACCTATAGTACAAATCCAGTTGTCAGTGAGAACGCGCATAAAAACGAAAACGTGTCGCCATAGCATGTTCATGTGACATTAAATTAGTGATTAGAAGGTAGCTTTTTCATTGCCGAGAAGGAAAACGTTGCCTCAAGTTGAAGGAACAAATGACCATTTTCTCAGCGATGTTTTTGTTCTAGTGCTTTTGTATTATCCATAAGGAACTACGCGCAGCATCGTCTGTTTACATGGAGAAAGGACCGAATACGATGTGTGTACTTTCTAGACGCAATCACTGGAAAATGAAAAGCCGGAACACTCGCCAGGTTACCATTTTAGTTTTGGGCATTCACACGGTGGTAAAACAAAATGACAGTTTTTCGTGCAGACTGCGAGCATGAAGGCCCCGCGGTACATTTATATGGCGCTGTATATATCGGCAATAAACAAAAAATAGTTTTTTCCGCCTATTAGTTTAGAGTTTGACCATTCCAACCGCGCTAGGCGGTGGCAAAGGAATAAAAAAAAAACTGTACAGGAATGAAAATAATATGCGCTGTCGAGTCATTCGAAAAAACGAATGCAGCCTAGAAACACTGTTTTAATGAGGCAGTTTTCCATGCCCTTTCCAATTCTTTCATTCTACTGAAATGATTTGGAATACGTTGATTGCTCATTGAACGTTATCGTCTTTTTGTGCAATCCGCGTTAAGGTGAAGGTGATTGCGAAAAACGTACGTCTGTGTATTGCCTGATGCCACAGCGCATCGGGACCTCGACGCGCACAAAATTGATTCTGAATCATTCATTGCTGTGTCTGTCACCGTCGATTTGCGAAGTCGAGACAAAACATGAGCGAGGAAATATTGTTACAGCTGGAGAATGATGAGGACGAAGTGGAGCGCTCGTTTATGGAAGATTAAGAAAAAGAAGTGCGTCCAATGGGCGGCCCTCGTAGCCTGGCTCCTTGGCTGTTCCTCAATGTATATATCTTTAATCCTCTTTTGTAAATATATTTCTCCCTGTTACAAAATGATATGCCAAAATTTAAAAACCTTGAACAATTCACAAATTCCGTAGAA
>JAJIZL010031498.1:128949-168459 GCA_023969395.1 Amblyomma maculatum | reverse complement strand
AGTAATGGCGTAATTTAACCTACAGTCGAATCCCACAGCAGAGGAGCACCTTACGAAATGGCCGCGATTCAACACCCTTATCAATGCATATATCAATGAAACTGACCCCACAAATATTTCCACTTGTCTCTGTGGCCTACAGCATACATGCAGTAAAGAAGCAAAAGCAGCCAAGCTGCTTGTTCCATGCAGCATAAATAATTATGCACTGCTGTTGGAAACTGCACAGCATATATTGGTGGAGTTGCACGTGCAGCTTTCTTCAATAGGTTACGCATCTCGTGTGACGCAGCCTACAGTGACACAGGAAAATATGCCATCTAAAAGACATTTCCTTGCAATATTATGCTGCAGCATATATGTGTATAGTGTGCATAACTTCGAGATGCAACACATATACTTTTGGTATCGCCCCTCATAAAGTACTAGGATTTTTGCATCTTTTCATCAGTCTAAGATCACCGATTCAATCGTTTCTTTTTTTTTCATTTGACAATGAGACTGACAGCATTTGCAAGTGTCATTATGCAGCAGAAAGCTTCAATTCAGAGTAGTTCAGTTCAGCAAGGGTTTGTTATAGTCTCAGGAAACTTAAAAATGGCGTATAGATGTAGATGTGCAAGTCAAAACTCAAAAGGCTGTAGCCGCTTTTTTGCTCGGCATATCCTTGTACTGAAAAAGAGTCAGTCCGGTTGTTTATAATCAGTCAAATGAGTGATGTAGAGAAAGAAGCAGAAGCAGAATTGTTGTCATCTTCTCTCTTATCCTATCTGTTAGTGCTGCTCAGTCGTTTGAGAATTGTCTTTTTGTGGTCTTTGCAAGGGATTATGAGTTCGTGAAGTTCAGTACTGGAGTTGGCTTTCACATTTCTGCTATCACACTTACTTTTCCTTCTACAGATGAAACTCCAAGCCAATTCTTCATACAAACTTGTGATGCCTGACGGTGGTAAAGCTGTGCAGTTATAGTGCGTCACCTCCATTCATATGCAAAAAATATAAGGGTGATTTTGACTGCCAGTTTGACTATGGTATACATGGCAGCGGCAACACATCAACATTATGCACACAGCATAGTGGCAGATACAATGAACGAAGGGCAGTGCTAGTCAAGGCGTGCAGCAGGAATATCATTTACTAAACTTTAAGTGAACAGTTCTCATTCGACTGAAAAGATCCTGCACAATAAATACCAAAAAAATCCTGATTAGTCGACATATTGGTCATGACATCACAGTCACACGACCTCGCGTGAGAATTTCAAACATCCCACAGTGAAATAAAGCTAACAAAATAGGGAGGGTGCAAATGAAGCCAATTATCAAGGAAGCTCTTCTAATGAGGGCATTTCAGAACATAGTAGTTTAATAACATAAATACGTTGATACTAAAGCTCGAACCCATGTGTGCCCTATGCATGCAATGTCTATAGCCACGTAGGGTCAAAGGTGTGTTAGTGGGGCATTTAGTGAATGGTGTTACATTGGTAATAATTTTGAAAAGTAGATGACCTTAAACGAGAAAAATTATATAAAAATTTGCGGAATGAATATGCAGTTCATGTTTAAGATGCTGTCACGTCTATTATTGAGGTAAACTAGCTGAAGCTCCAAAATTATTTTAAATTTCTGTAACACCTTTCTCTTATATTTTGCACTGATAATTATAATTTGTCTTTGATCTTCTGCATGTTATGCCACTGATGCGCGTTCAATGAATTAAGTTACAATTCTGAAATCTTGTCTTAGTTCATCTTATTTCTTCCGCATTTCTTTCATGCCATGATATATATATATTGCGGATACAATTTTGTCTTCTGATATGTTCACGCTGAACTCTGTATTTATTAAAGAATATGTATTTTATTGCCTATATTTTACATTCAATGTAAGCAGCACGCCCATGTAGATATACGAAAGCATTAAACTTGAAATATATATGGCATATATATATCAATGATTATTAAGGAATTAACATGTAAATACAATATGGTTCGCCAACCAGATGAAGGAAATCGGTATCAACTGTCTAACTCAGTGATAAACTGTAAAAACTATGACACAAACTGTAATTCTCTTAATGATATTTTATATTTAACTGTCAAATATGAAGACATACATGCGGATGATACCACTTTAATGGCAGAAAGTGAAGTGGAGCTCAAGAGACTTCTGATGCGCGTACAAGAAGACAGTGAGAAGTTTGGGCTTAAACTGAACATTAAAAAGACAAAGATGATGGCGTCTTGCCCCATCAAGTCCTGGAGCATAGAGGGACAAGAAGTGGAAGCTGTGACAGATTTTCTCTTCTTGGGCTCCAAGGTAACCCCGGAAGGAGACTGCAGCCATGAAATTAGGAGACGCCTACTTCTGGGAAAGAGAGCCATGGCTAGCCTTGACTGCCTAGTAAAGAGCAGAGACATTAGTCTGCCAGCCAAGATCCGTATAACTCGTGCTATGGTCTTTCCAGTTGTGATGTATGGATTCGAGAGTTGGACTGTGAAGAAGGCTGACCGCCGAAGAATTGACTCGTTTGAATTGTGGTGCTGGCTGAGAATCTTGAGAGTTCCTTGGACGGCCAGAAGATCAAATCAGTCGATATTGTCGACCATAAACCCTGACTGCTCATTAGAGGTTCAAATTTTAAAGTTAAAGCTCAGCTACTTTGGTCATCTGATGAGAAGAGAGGAGTTGCTGGAGAAAGATTTGATGTTGGGAAAGGTTGAGAGTCACCGGAGAAGGGGTAGGGAGCGAACGCGATGATTAGATGGCATCCTCGAGGCACTGCAGATGAAGTTATGCGATGTTAGGAAGATAGTGAGGGACCGGAAGGCGTGGTGTGATATGGTTCATAGGGTCACGAAGAGTCGGATACCGACTGAATGACTGAACTGAACTGAACTGATGAGGACATACACCTATGAATATCTTCCAAACCAACTAGAACATCCAATTGAGAACTATATATATACCATGAAGTGCCATTTGAAATCCCAGGGATCAATTCAAATTTTCAAAGCCAATTTGAATATCCTGTATATCAGTTGGGATTCTAAATGATCATTATGAACGTGGGAATAATTGAGAGTGCTCATTGTTTGCAAAACCATTTGGGTAATTCCGTTAGCTGCCAAATTGGTCATAATTTTGTGCCCATTTGAGCTCATATATGGCTGTATCAATTGGGTCAGTGTGGGGCCGAATAGAACCATTTTATGATAACTGGTTTAATTTTTTATGGGAAGGCTTTTTGAGCCAACTGAACTCGCATGGACACTGAATGAGCACTGCGAAATCGAGTGCATGCTGCTGTACGAGCATCGTGATTTTACGCGAGCGTTACGATGACTCCTACAACTGAGCGTACGAGCTCTACGAGACCGCATACGGCGTTTGCGGGGGTTTTACGTGAACTGTACGAGATCTTCTACAAGCTGCTTGAACCCTCGTACATCTGTACGAGACATCCTACAATCCTCGTACAACCCTACGAGACATCTTACACGCTCTAGGAGACACCGTAGACGCCCTACGAGACATCGTGCAATCCTCGTACAACTCTACGAGACATCGTAGACGCTCTAAGAGACCTCATAGAATTCTTGTACAAATCGCATAGCGCTTAGAAATCTCCCACATTTCTCGTACACATCGTAGTAATCTCGTACATTTCGCACACACTTTTTCAGTAGGGCGGGGCTGCTGAATTTCAACCATTACTGCAGGCTTGGCCATTGCTGGTGTTCAGGACTTCTTCCGGGGTCGGACGGGGTCCGACAGCAGACCGAGTTAGGGTTTGAGCCCTTGAAGTTGGCGACTGGTTCAGTAGCCTGTAGGCTGGTCTCCCAGGATGGCAGGAACAGGGCTGTGGTCGCTTGAATGAGTAGATCGGAACACAAAGGGCAGCACCTCCACAAGATATCAAATAGTGATGACAAGGTCGTAGGCACCAAAAGAGAAGACAGGCGTAATAGCACTGGAAATAACTTTTTATTGGGTTGACTTGCGCCCTCAAAAGCGGGACACACTTTGTCCACGACAGCATGAGCCATTAAAGGTTTTCAATTGCAAGCTACGTGCGGTAATCATTGGTAGAGTTGAGACGAGTTCTCTTTCATAAATTGGCATTTTTCTCCGTTTATTTAAGAACGCAGGACTCTCGATAAATGATGCCGAGATAATCGCTCACTTCGCACAGATTTCCAGATTTTGGTTGGCCAGCTATATTTTTAACGCGTTTTGAAGCTGTTGAATCTCATCCGCAATTTGCGTTAGTTGAAACTTCTGTGCTCTATTCGTCCTGCGCGAAAAACGTTAGTGGGCGAAGTGGGAGATCTCAGCGGCTGTAATTTTGCAAAGCTCACAGAATAAATCTGTCACATACCTGTTAATTAGCCCCGTTCTTACTGGTTGATATACTCGCTGCACAGGGAGCGGCTTAATAGAAGCAGGGAATCTTGGCAATTAACACTTTCTGCAGTATAATCGGTGCATCGTTTGGCCAGGATTGCGATGCCCCGTCAGACTAAAATTGTTTGGTGCACCCACATGCAGCATTGAATTGGAGAAATATGTCTCCTCGAGCTTGAATTGCGCAGCCCATTGTTAGGAGACATCTTTCATGCCAAGCAGACTGTTGGGAAATAATTATTCTAAGGTATAAACCATACAGCTAACATGACAGAAGTTCAAATCAGCTTGGCAACTCATGAGGAATGGTTGCTAAAAGGCTAAGAAGCCAAGTGACATACAGGAAAGGACTGACTGCGAGCTGGGGGCTGCTCAGTATTGCAGCAATCGAAACTACGGATGTGTAAAAGTAATACTCATATATGATTCTGTAAAGAGAGAGTATGTAATTGGTGTTTTTCGTTCCACCTAACAAGCAGGATGCCTAAATATAATTCAACTAAATATTCCGTCCGTCACCTAACACTCATTAGGCTATGAATGTGTATACAGTTCTCGAGTAAACTGATTTTCACTTATAAAAATCGGATCGCTTGGCTTGCTACCTAGGGGCTTTTCATCTCCCTCTTTTGGCGAAACTCCCAATTCAGAAGGGCGAGTAATATTTCAAAGCGGTTGTTTTTTTTTCTGCTCTTTCGTAAATAATAACATCGTTTACTGCGATTACAAAATTATTAGAATCAGCGTTATTTTGGCTGATTTAAACTGGGTCTAAGTGCATCTCTCTGGCCTAATCTGATAGGAATTTTTTACCCGATTTCGATTTCATGGGTCTATGCTCAAACAAGGTAAATGGCAGTGATGTCTGCAAAAACTAGGTTTCTATGGAAATATTGAAATGGTCTCTATATCTACTCTGCTAATGAAATATTAATGGCATAGCGGAGCAGCAGGGACAAAGGTAACAATTTCTGAAAACGCGGTTATTTCTTAATGGTGCCGTAGGGTAATGCACTTCGAAAAAGTGACATGCGTGTTTTTATATTTTATTTTGTTCGTAAAATACTTCAAAAGGCTCGCACGGCTCATTACATTTGCCCTGGCGTTGAGCTACACTTAGTGTTGAAAAAGAGAGGATGGCCTCATGCACTGAATTAATTCAGCTGTTGCTGCAAGAGGGTCATGCACGACGCAGCACATGATGTAAGTACAGCAGGGAAGCAACTGTAGATACATTTGAAACTGCTTGAACAGAATTTTTAATACTTTGCTCCTTCCTTTAACACACGGGTGGAATTATCCTAAATGAGCTGGGCGCATTTCTAAGTTTCGAAGTTTGCAATTACATTTATTACACTAAAATAGGTCTAAAAGATTTTATCTTATTTTAAGCGTCTTCAAATATAGAAAAGTTATATTATAGGCAATAAAATTGTGAACTTGCATCCGAACTTATATAAAAATGTGAGTTTTGGGACATAATGTGCTTTAATTATCTGAACGTTCTCTTCAAAATCATAAAAAGCATTTTGCAATACTTGAACTATATTTTGGCATTAATCGCAACTTCTAAATTTCAACCAAGGTCCGAACAAAAGCTTTACGCTAAGACGTTGAGATAGCATATATCAGGTTAACCCATTAAGCAATGATTACATTAAATAGCTGGGAAAACCCAAGTGCAGATTATGTGCAACTTGGTGAGGCATGAATGCACTCTTACTCGCGCGAATTGCTTCTCTCGTCTTGAGAGACAAAATTTGCTTTCAATTAAGTGTTCCTTTATAGCGAAAAGCACAGAATAAGGCATATATGCGAATATTTTTTCAGGACTCCTGGATCCTGCAGCTCTGTGAGGATGATCGCACTGAATGTCAATGCATCTATAGCTCTCCAAACCATCCTCATGCAAGAGGGCGTAATCCTGTCAAATTGATTTTCATGATATATGTGCTCCCTAATTTGGAAATTTTAAGAAAGTATGTGTTGCGGAGGAATTTATTTATACCTGTAACTTTTGCGCCTGGTGAGAGAAAATGGCATGAGTTACGTCTTTTATGTACTTCACATCTCAAAGCCTACAGCTATTGATACATAAAAAACTGTTATCTGTTACCTTTTCTGAAGAATGTCAGTGTATTACAATGACATCATCCAGTTTGCGAATGATCGGAAAGGTCTTTCGAAGGGCTCGATCCCTTTATATTGTTACGGTACGCAGTGAAAGAGACAATGAAGAAGTGCTGGACTAGTGGAGAAAGACGACGCTGCAGCTACGTCTGGTTTTCCTGTGAGTGTGTCCCTGATGGTGAACTGTTGCGGCTACAACGTACCATCGCCTCCTAACATCTCGACTTGCCTCGTAACATCTTGGTGGAGGTGCTGGGTAAGACACCAATACCACAAGCTGGATCTCCGTAGTGGCCGCCAACTTGGTGCTAGCACTATGCAGTCCGACGCAGCTACCTCTACAGCGGCACAACCAGGGCCCACTATCTTCGTTGCGCAGCCTCTTAATCAGGCAACCTTTTGCGGCACCGAATCGACGTCGAAGACTGGCTCGCTATGTACGAGCGAGTCAGTAAGCACAACCGATGGGACGCAACGTTGATGCTTGCAAATGTCATTTTCTACCTGGCTGGTACGGCGCGCGTCTGGTTCGAGACGCACGAAGAAGATCTAACATCTTGGGACATGTGCAAAGCGAAGCTTCGGGATCTCTTTGGCAAGCCGATCGGACGCAAGCTCGGCGCTAAAAAGGACCTGGCATCGCGAGCACAGTCGTCGACCGAATCATATCTATCGTACATACAAGACGTACTAGCTCTATGCCGCAAAGTGAACATCGCCATGCCCAAGTGTAACAAGGTGGGCCACATCTTAAAGGGCATTGCTGACGACGCTTTTAACCTTCTATTTTGCAAAGATTGTACGACGGTCGACTCCGTCCTAGAGGTATGCCGGCGGTTTGAGCAAGCTAAACATCGTCGATTGCTCCCCGCTTCGACCGCTTGCCAAACACAGTTGCTACGTCTTCGTGCGAAGGTCTGCCAACACTGCAGCAGCCGTCCCATGAGCCAAACTTGACCAGGATCGTTCGCAGAGAGCTGGAGGCAATGGCCCCCGTCGCATTCACACCTCAGCCGGCGGATACTACTATAGAACTGATCCAAGCTGTCGTTCGCCAAGAATTCGCGAGCGTGGGCCTTAATGCGAGCGTAAGCCTCAGCTCTGGTCAGCCGTCCGCACAGCCATCTGTCCAGCCCACCGTTCCGGTGGTAGCTGTTGCGGCTCCGACTGCGCCCTTCCCGACGCGATACCCCCGAATCTACCCGACGCTACCGCAACCCAGAAGAATGGCGGACCTTTGACAACCGACCCATCTTCTTCAACTGCTCACGTGCCGGCCACATTTCTCGCCATTGCCGCAGCCGTTGGGTTCCGCCACCTCGACCTCGCTACTATCATGATCGCAGCACCGCCTACGGACCACACCCAACCTCCCTCAGTGATACGCCCTCTCGTGACTTTAACTCGCCATCCCCGCGCATGTCCAGCCGATCGCAGTCTCCCCAGACCCGCCGTTCCCGCTCGCCCCTACCTCACCGTTCCTCGTCCCCTCACTTCTCTGGCCCGCTCCCGAAAAACTGATCAATGCAGCTCCCGGAGGTGAAGCTTCATTGACGACCCGGCCCGAAAATCCTCTGCTGACCCTCGCTCATCGCCGCAATCCTCTAGATATATGTGTAGATGGTGTGCCTGTTACCACCCTCATTGACACTGGTGCCCAAATTTCCGTCCTCAGCTCTTCGTTTCGCCGCTGACTCAAAAAAGCTGTCACACCCGCCTCTTCATCAGCCGTTCATGTCGCCGATGGAGGCGTCGCTGCCGTCGTGGGACTTTGCACTGCGCGCGTGAGCATTTGTGGTCGAACTACCCCTGTGCTGTTCACTGTAATCGACCGCTGCCCTCACGATGTGATCATCGGCATCGACCTTTTAACGGCGCACTCTGCCCTGATTGATTGCTCAAGTGGCCTCCTTCGCTTAGACCTGCCTTTCTGCTCCGACCGCACAGATATCAAGCCACGCCTCTGTTTCGTCGAGTTTGATCACCTACCGCCCGAAGCTGCCACGTATGTTCATTTGGCCCCGTTTCCTGCTATTCCTGATGGTACATACGTCACTTGTCCAATCAGCGATGTTGTTCTCCACCGTAACGTCATACTCTCTCACACTGTCCTGACTGTCACGGATAACAGAACCTATCTTCCCGTCCTTAACTTTAGCCACTCTGTCCAAGTTTTGCCCCATGGCATTGCACTCGCTGACTTGCTTCCGTTGGCTGACTGCGAAGTTTCTGCCCCCAAGCCTGTGCCTCTGTCTGAACCCCCCGTATCAGCTTCTCGTTCGACCCTTTTTACTCCCATGATAGCACCGGATTTGACACCTCAGCAAGCCAGTGCTCTCTCCGACCTTTTGTTTTCGTACAGCGACATTTTTTATTTTGGCGACCGACCCTTGGCCCAGATATCTGTCATTACCCATCGCATAAATACTGGTGATGCCAGCCCTATTCAGAGAAGGCCTTGTCGAGTCTCTCTTGCTGAGCGCCACGTGATACAGAAGGAGGTTGACAAGATGTTGACAAATAATATTATTGAGCCTTCCTGCAGTCCCTGGGCGTCTCCTGTCGTTTTAGTCAAAAAGAAAGATCAAACTTGGAGATTCTGTGTAGATTACCGCCACCTCAATCAGATCACTAAAAAAGACGTTTATCCGCTCCCGAGAATTGACGACGCCCTCGACTACTTGCATGGTGCCAGCTATTTTTCCTCGATCAACATGCGTTCCGGCTACTGGCAAATAGCTGTCGACGAACGGGATCGAGAGAAAACCGCATTTGTCACCCCTTACGGACTATACCAATTCAAGGTCATGCCATTTGGCCTCTGTAACGCTCCTGCGACCTTCGAGCGCATGATGGACTCGCTTCTCCGTGGCTTCAAGTGGACAACGTGCTTATGCTACATAGATGACGTTGTCGTTTTCTCTCCCACGTTCACAAGTGACCTTGAACGGCTTTCTATGATACTGGCAGTCTTTCGCCGCGCCGGTCTTCAACTCAACTCAAAAAAATGCAGCTTCGGCCGCCGCCAGATCAAAATCCTGGGACATTTGGTTGACGAAAATGGTGGGCAGCCCGACCCTGATAAAGTTCGTGCAGTCCGCGAGTTCCCTACACCACGTAATACAAGTGATGTGCGCCGTAACCATTCTTCAACAGACCTCTGCCAACAAGCCCAACTACCAATGTTAGAAAGCAGAACCAGGTATGAAAGACTAGAAACTCTTTACCTCATTATCAATAATTACCTAAAAATTAATAAATCAGAATATTTTGAGATCAAAACTAATGAGACATCAAGGCATCGTCATAGTAGGTTCATTCCATTGCCGGCTATAAAAAATAATTGCTTCAAGTTTAGTTATTTCCCGCGAACTTGTAAGGACTGGAACTCTCTTCCAGATTCTGATGTTCGACCATCATCATTATCTGAATTTGTTCGCCATTTAGGAAATTTCATCTATGGCTCTACCACAGGGTGATGAGGTTCTATTGCTGTTGTGTAGGATGGCTGTTCTGATTCCTGTGTAATTCATTTTTGTTTTGTTTGTGTGTGTATTCAGACACAATTTTTGATTGACTATTGATTTTCATCGTCTTCTATATTGCTCATTTTTTGTTTTGTATTTTCCACTCCTGTTACAGCCCCTTATAGTGGCTGACAGTATTAATAAATGAAATGAAATGAAATGAAGTTTTCTCGGGCTCTGCTCCTACTTCCGTCGCTTCATTCGGAACTTCGCTGACCTAGCATGTCCCCTTACCTCCCTTTTGCAGAAAAACGTGAATTTCTCGTGGAGCCGTGAACAAGCTCAGGCCTTCACAACGCTCATTTCCGCGCTCACCGCTCCTCCTGTACTGGCACACTTCGACCCGTCTGCGCCTACAGAACTGCGCACCGACGCTAGCGGACATGGTATTGGCGCCATCCTTGCCCAGTACCAGCACGGACACTCTCGTGTGATTGCCTATGCCAGCCGCCTTCTATGTCAGTCCGGGCGCAATTATTCCATTACGGAGCGCGAATGCCTTGCACTTGTTTGGGCGTTGACCAAATTCCGCCCTTATTTGTTTGGGCGGCCCTTCAGCTTAGTGACGGACCACCATGCCTTGTGTTGGTTGTCATCACTTAAGAACCCTACTGGCCGCTTAGGTCGCTGGGTCTTGCGATTACAAGAATACACGTTTACTGTTGTGTACAAGTCAGTCCGCCTACATAAAGACGTCGACTGCTTGTCCCGCCACCCCGTTGACCCTCCTGAACTTCCTGACACTACTGCTGACGACTGCGTTTTGTCCATTTCGAGCTTTCTCCACATCGGAGTCGAACAGAGTCGTGATCCTTCCCTGCGCCCCATTATTGATCACCTGCGCAACGACAGCACCGATCCGCCCATCGGTATGTTTGTGCTGCTTAATAACACATTATAACGACGCAATATGCGCCCAGATGGTGTAGACCTTTTGCTTGTTGCCCCGACACATCTACGCTCTGCTGTTCTTGCGCACCTTCATGATGCTCCTACAGCAGGGCACCTAGGAGTGTCCCGCACATACGACAATGTTCGACGGCGATTCTACTGGCCTGGCCTCTACCGCACTGTTCGCCGCTACGTCGCCGCCTGTGAGCTGTGCGAGCTCTTCACCCTAGTGGGCCCCTGCAACCAATCGCAGTTCCAACTGAGCCCTTTTCTCGAGTTGGTCTCAACCTGCTTGGGCCATTTCCCACATCCACTTCAGGGAACAAATGGATTGCCGTAGCGACCGATTACGCCACCCGGTATGCCATAACCAGAGCTATCCCCACCAACTGTGCCTCCGACGTTGCAGACTTTCTTTTGCATGACGTCATCTTGCTTCATGGTGCTCCTCGTCAACTGCTCACCGATCGCGGTCGCTGCTTCCTTTCTAAAGTTGTTAATGACCTTCTGCGCTCATGCGCTACGCGCCACAACTTCGCAACGGCCTACCATCCACAAACGAACGGTCTTACTGAGCGCCTTAATCGTACCCTGGCCGATATGATGTCAATGTATGTTTCTGGCCATCACTGTGACTGGGACATCTCTTTACCTTTCATAACATTAGCTTATAATTCCTCACGGCATGATACCGCCGGATACTCTCCCTTTTATCTACTCTTCGGCCGCGACCCTCTACTTCCCATCGACACCCTACTGCCTCTTGACGATTCCTCCTGCAGTTACGCTTCTGATGCCATCGCCCGCGCTGATGCCGCCCGTCATATTGCTCGAGACCGGCTTCGTGCGTCCCAGCGTTCTCAAAGGCACCGTTACGATCTCCAGCACCGTGACGCCTACTACCCTCCTGGCTCCCTCGTACTCCTCTGGCTCCCTGCTCGACGTGTAGGCATGTGCGAGAAACTTCTGCCCCGCTACGTGGACCCTTACCAGGTCTTGCGGCAACTTACCGACGTGACGTACGAGATTATCCCTGTGAAGCGCAACTCTCCTGCAAACCATCATCCAGAAGTCGTGCATGTCGCCCGTCTCAAACCTTATATCTCGCGCTCGCCTGTGTAGTCTACGCACCGGGACTGGGCTTCTTCCGCGGGAAGGGGGGGGGGTATTGTTACGGTATGCAGTGAAAGAGACGATGACGATGAGAAAGCCGACGCTGCAGCTACGTCTGGTTCTCCTGTGAGTGTGTCCCTGACGGTGAACTGTTGCCGCTACGACGTACCATCGCCTCCTAACATCTCGATGTGCCTCGTAACAAGATTATCAGATATACAGATCTGTTAAGAGGGATATTTTCCGGCTTAAACAAAGCAAACGCAGCGCACTAAACACTGATGTAATCAATACCGATATGTTACAAAATTTGGCTATTTTTTACTGCGGGATCAAGACACCAGATCTCATCACTCCTTGCATTATCTACTGTGGCGAGTGTATTGAAGAAATGGAGTTTTTGTACTCTTTGTTGAGCACAAGCGCCTATTTTATATGGCAATGCAGAAAAAGGATTTTTTTGGAGTCGTTCTCTTAAGTGTTAACTGTAATGGAGTCGTGCCTGTAATTTTGCTTGGAAAGGCTAGCGTGGATCGCCATAACAAAGTTTAGTTCACTCACAGCGGCAGCTATACATGACACATTTTGCGCAAATGTTACCATCGGCATAATCCGTGGTATATTCCTCCTGCAAGCTGCAAACAGATTTTCAACATTTGTTTCACTCTGAGGACGCTACTAATATAATGTCCAGAGAGGTGTAAGCGAGACGAGCTACTTGGTTTTATAGACAGTAGAAGAGCATTTACTTCTGAGTAGCCTGAACAAATTGTATCCCAACGGAAGCCGTTGATTCACTGGCCTCTGTATATGAGTATCATTAACAGAATCTCCAAGTGCTTTTAATGCAATTGATCACTCACGCGCGCTAGAGTCACAGCTGGTGCTCACGTAATACATGACGTCAGGCATGTTCATACGGCTTGGTTAAAGTGGGGCTAGCAGGAGCTGCCAACTGGGTCTCTCATTTCACATGAGACGGCTATGTCAGAATCCGCCTGCTGAGACCTTCGCACTCACGTCACCCCTATAGGCCACTAAGGCACGTTCATACGGGTTGGTTAAAGCGGGGCATTATCTGTGGGCTGAGGAAGAGGAAAAAGAGAAGAAGAACGCTCGGTCACCCGCAGGTAATGCTTTCGCTCAGTATTTGGTTTAGCAGCGCTGAACCCTCGCAATTCTTTTATTGTGAAAGCAATACTACTCCCATTTTCAGCCCTTCGCGTAGCCACGGTCGGTAGGCACTTTTGACTTTTAATGACCCCAGATGGCTGGGACGCCATACCAGCTGCGAGAAATTGGCTACCGAGTCGAGATGTCGGGTGACGGTGGTCGGTAGGCACGGCGCGCCGCGGATGAGATGATGACGTCACAGTGATGTCATACCAGCAGCGAGAGATGGGATAGCAAGTCGAGTCATCGGGTGGAGGCGGTCGGTAGGCACGGCGCGCTGCAGCTCGAGCCGCGCTGCTACCGAGTGGAGGTGCTGCTGTCACCTCTTCTCTCGCAGTTGAGAGGAGGAAGAGGAAAACAATGGGTATATAAATGCTCGCGTCTGCTCAGCTGAGGCACTCGCTATGCATCCTCATAAAAGGAAATAAAAGTCATGCCGTCTCGATGAAGCCAGGAAACGACAGTGGGCTACAGAGACAGATGAAAAACGGGAACAGTGTCTCGCTCGACAGCGCGCTCAAGATTGAGCTAGACGAGCGCGTCGTGCATCTCTTGAATCGTCCTCAACCGGCGACGACTCCGAATGGAATGTAATGGACGCTTTGAACAGTGAAGACTCTTTGTCGACGTGTTCACTCAGCAGTCAAGAACGTAGGAATGCAACTAGGCGCAACGACGCGTTCAGGAAGCGGAAGAACGGCAAGGGAACTATGGCGTAGAGTGGCTATAGGAATAGCATGACTAGGCCACAGCCTATATCAATAGGCCATAGAAATATTGCTTTCGCAGCCTACTGGGTTTAACTAAAGCTAAGTCCCAGCTAATGTTTTTTTACGCGATGTCTACGTTTAGAGTGTTATTTGGTAACAATCTGTTGTCGCTTCTTTCCTGCATCCGACAGTCACACCGAGTAACGAGAACGTCGCTGCATCGGCTACTCATTGTGCCTGACCGGCTGACGACGTATGCCTGCGGTAACCGCGCCTTGCTTCCACGGAAAATTTCGAAGAGAAAACTCGCCTCCTTGCGCCTGTGGACAAGGTGAGTTCCATTTCAAACTTTGACGGCGTTCTGCGCAGGCTAGCATACATAGTTCTTTCCTAAAAAGTGAGAGAGGTTGGGTGAAGCCGATACGGAGTGCTTTGAGCTTCCAGCGGAGATGTGGTAGTTTACGCCTCGCCCGATCCAGTGGAGGAAATCCGCATATACCCTTCAAATGACAATTAGGAATCAATGTCGAGTGCTGCAGTCGAGTGAGAACAGAACAGTACTAAGAGCAGCTATCGCGGCCAAAAGATCATATTAAAAAAATCACAAAAGGAAACCCGTGACTATGCCGAAATGTTTCAAGCAAGCAAGCCAGTTAGGGGAATTGGTTTTAAAGTATAAGCATGAATTCTGCGGCGCGAGTGCAGCGATAATTCTTTGTTCGTGACTGTGTGCTTTGCGCCGTAAGTTCACAGAGTCAAGGCTAGAATTAAGATTGTCGTCACCACTGGCCTCAAGCAAAGTACTCTCTTTTGCCCGACGTGAGAGTTGTGGTTTGAACTTTTGCTGATTTATAATTACTGTTCCAGTGCCTTAAAGAACGAAATTGTGTATTCAGAAAGCTTTAATTAATTTAAACAGATCGAAATCAGGCGAAGACAAGATATCGCCGCAGTTACCATTTAGTGCTAGTGTTAGCAGGCAGCATATCTAGGTTATTATATTTGTTTTTCTGTACTCACGACTTCAACTAGCCTCTGACGTAATAGAAGAGATTGATCGTAGCACTAATGGTTTTGCTGAAGTTACTATCGCACAGTCGTCTTCCTAATGCAAGACATGTGTGCAGTCACTTCTCGCATATATTTTGCAACGATAATCTTTCATGAATGGCAACTCAAACGCAGTCAACAGTAAACAGACATGACCTAAGCGCGAACACAACTGCGTGCCCACCACTGTTGGGAAGTAAGCGCATTTCCATGAGGGATCAGGTAAGTGTGGGCAGGAACTGCTATGTTGCAGGCTGAAAACATAACGTGCAATTCCACACTGCCCCCCAGAAGACGTAAGACAAAAGGACGCGGCAAGCTTGGATCACTGCCATTCGAAGAGTCAAGTAAGTTAAAAACATGTTCTTTTCACTCGCAGTGCTTAATTGGTGGACTTCACTGCCTGGTGAACCTTAAAAACGTGCGAATCACCCACTCATCTTTCTTGGAGTCTGAGCCGCGGGAAAAAAGAATTCAGGTTGGGAGTTTGCGTTGAAAGCGCGTTGTATTTTGATAAACGTTATTGTCTTTTTGCTTGGAATGCGGCAGCGTCGAAATTAGCATCGAAAAAGAAACCAGGGTGTCTAGCAACCGGCAAAACCGGGAATAGTCAGGGAAATTTCATGCACCGGGAAAAATCAGGAAAATGTCAGGGAAACCATCAAAAATTTCGCCAAGTCAGGTAAAATGGCACGATATATTCAGTATTGCATTTTCATTTTAAGCTGGCGCACAGCGAGTGTGTTATTCATGCAGATTTTTGTGTGTGTGATGCGCTGAGCGCTCGGCCCCCATCGCGGCCGCGCCACAAGGCGACGCGCGATATAATACTTTGTGGCAGCGCATGGCTGAGCTGCCACAATAGAAGAACCAATACGCACGTGACTTGGGTACTCAATAAAATATGCGGAAGCGCTGCGTGGGAGTACGCGACAAAAAGCAGGAATAATCGTGCCACAGCGGAAGCGATTGCCGAGCTAAGCTACAGCTGAAGTTCGTTGTGGCATCCACTCCAGCGGTTGACCGCTCACGTCTTCGCAATCTCGCTGCAGGTTCCGTGTTTCGTATGCGCGATAACATTGCTTGGAACTTTCATATGTCCACAGTCATGAACTCGGCACCGGCATCGCATTCCGCGGAGGTGAAATGCCGGGACGTTCCCGACAGAACGGAGTTGGCGCCGACCACTCAGATCCCCGGCTCCGCAGTAAAGTAGTACGTGGCGGCGGCGTCAACTCAGTGTACCGTGATTCGGGATAGAATTCGCGCTGCAGTTTGAACCCCCGATGTCGTCATCGTGCTTGATGTTCCCTGCACATCTAACAAGTCTGACAGCGGCTGTAATTCAACTGTCTCGACGGCACCCTTGTGGCCGACGTCTTCTGGTTTTTGCTCTTCGCCCGTTTCTTACGGCTTCCACGGTTACAATCTACTGTTTTCCGGCATCTCGATCGCAAGGAAAAACTCTGCACAAAGCGGTGCGTCGAGAAGCACGAGCACAAACGGAGATACGGAGACGAAGCGGCGGCGGCAGCGGCGGCGGCGAAAGCAAAACAGCAAGAAGAAAAAAGAAATGACGCGCCTGTCACGCCAGCGATTGAGAGACTCGGGACGGCGAGCTCGCGCCGCGTGAGAGCTACCAGAGACTTTAAACGGCGTTTGGAAAAGCGGCGCGCGCAGCCAGTCAGCTTGAGCGAAACCATTTTGATACAGCGCAAGTCAGAAAACAGCTAAGCAGCTTTAAAGCAAGCCGAAGACAGAGGCGATCGCCGGATTCAACTCCCGCGGCGCGCGGGGGAATTTCGAACATGATTCCTCTTTTCGCGGGGCATTTCGTGGCTGCCGTGACGTTTTGAAAGCCGATTTTATCGCATTTCCTGACCGAACTCAGCGTTAATAGTTCTGAGTGCAGGTGCTCGAAAGAATAACCGTTTCTAAAATGAGTTTCTCTCAAAACCGATTTTGACCATTTTCGACCGTTCTAAGACTCGTGTCTGTCCATAATTAACTTTACGGCTAGTATTTTTAAGCGCTAAGAGAAGCGCGCTCTCCCTCGTGAACGGTCGTGACGTATATACACCCGAATTTTGACCAATCAGAACCGCCGTTTTTTAATACCTGGGGGCCGATAGGAAATTTCGCAACTGATAGTATCAAAGAGCTCTGATGAGGCTGCCATCAGTGCGCCTTTAATTTTCAGTAAACTTGCGACTTTTTTTACCTGCCTTCATAACTAATAACAGCCTTTCACTATTGTAAACTGCAGAATATGATTAATAAATAGCTTTCCTTGGGGATTATTCGTCTATGCTCATTATCATCAGCAGCTACATATTTGAACCTTTTCACTCGTCAGGGAATTTGACCGAAATAATCGTGGAAAACCTGGAAAAGTCGGGGATTAGAAAATAGCGGTTTCTTAGGCACCCTGCAAACGAGCATGAACTCGTGCCGCGAGCAAAAAGAAATAACGCTGATATGTTCTACGAAGCTGAGCGCCGTGCCCACATTTTTAAGGCGAAAGCCTTTAATGGCTCATGCTGTTGTGGACAAAATGTTTCCTGCTTTTGCGTCGTCTCTGATTGGCCGAGGCTGGATGACGTCATAGAGCTCTCGACCAATCATGGAGCGCCACCACAGTATGCGCGACTGCGTACCTTATATGGCCATATGGGAATCAATGATCACTTACTAATGAAATAATGAATCAGTTACTGATTATTAACCAATTAGGTATTTCATATTTAACAAAATATGACTTGTTAATGAATTATTTATATATTACTGATTAGTGCCAGTTGCGTAGCAGAATGCGGCACTCGGGCTACGCCTTTCAGTACTTAAGTCGCTAATGTCCCTCGTAATTTTTTAGGTTTCTCTTCGGTGGAGGCTGGCGGAAGTGAAATGCTCTCTTCTAGGAATTACGTGCCGTTATAATGCTAAAAGAACACACAATATCCTTTGTACTTGTTATAAGGTACACTTTAGCGCGCTGATCTGGCGCCTGTTTCGGTCTGACCTAAGCGGGAGTTTAGTAGATGCTAAATAGGCATCCGTTAAGAGTCGAAATCGCTGCATGCACATTGACATTCGCCAGTGTGGTTTCAGAAAAACATGTTCTACTACTGACCACCTTGTCCGCTTAGACAAATACAGCTCGAGAAGCTTTCGTACATAGACATCACAGTCTTGCTGTCTTTTTTGACCTCGAAAAAAGCATGTGATACTGCATGGAGGTTCGGGATTCTACGTAATCTAGGAGAACTTGGTTTTCGCGGCAGAATGCTAAAATATCTGGGGGACTTTCTGTCAGGGCGATCCTTTCAAGTACGTCTCGGTTCGACCCTTCCTAACATTTTCACACAAAAAATGCTGTGCCTCAGGGGTGCATATTAAGTACTTTTATAGTAAAAATGAACTCTAGCGAAAATTATACCGGTGTCCATTATATACTCAGTTTACGTAGATGACTTGCAAATTGCGTGCACATCATCAAACGTAGCAACATGTGAGAGGCAGATTCAACTAACTGTAATTAAGCTGGCATCATGGGTAGATAAGAATGGTTTCAGGTTTTCCACGCAAACATTTGTGGCTGTTGTTCTTCTCTTAGACGGGGACTGCACACTGACCCCACTATCTGCCTAAATGAAATCACACTACCATTAAACCATGAACACAAATTTTTAGGTATAATGTTTGACAGAAAACTCTTTCCTTTCTCATATAAATGCACTAAAAAATAAAGCTTCGATATCTCTAAATATACTCAAAGTCCTACACGCAAACACTGGGGCTCTGATTGATCCTGCCTTTTGCACATCTACAACTGTCGTTCGCTCTTGCCGAGATTATGGCTGCATAGTATAAGGGTCAGCAAGCGCTTCATATCTGAAACGATTAGACCCTGTACATAATTCAGGTTTGCGTCTCCCTACTGGTGCTTATAAGACGTCACCAATCAGCATTCTTTATGCAGGCACACATGAACCATCTCTAAAATATAGACGATCCATGCTTACTTTTTCATACATCAAGAACATATGCTTCCTACCAAAACACATATGCTACCTTATTGTCACCAAGTGTACCTCCAGTGTATTGTTCATCAATAGGCCCCAGGCTATCAAACCTTTGGTACTCTGTTTTGAAGATAAATGTCAACAACTAGGAATATTGCATGCCCTCCCTGATATTGCATCGAGACACGATCCACTGTCACCCTGTTACAGTCTTCCTGCTGTTTGTTATTTCATACTAACTCATTTTTGTAAACAGAAAACACCACATGAACACATCTTGGACGAATTTCTAGCTCTTAAAGAAAAATATGACTATTGCACACAATTTTACACGGATGGCTCCAAGACAACAAAACACGTAGGTAGTGCAGTAGTACAATAAAAATGGGAAAGAACGATTGGACTACCTCACTGTACAAGTGTTTCCACTGCTGAATGTTACGCGCTTGCTTTGGTTGTGAGAAAAATACTGAACGAGAACATCACAAACAGTATTGTTTACACAAACTTCTTAAGTGTACTCACACCCCTTCACCACAAAAGCAATGTTGCACCACTGCTTGGGGATATCATACACAACATATCAACAGCCTCTGCTCAAAGACGTAACATTTTGCTGGGTTCCGAGTCATGTCGGCATTCGAGGCAACGAGAGAGAGCAGGCTTTTGCGCTACCCAAGCTCATGAAAAACAAATAAAGAACATAAATATGCCGTACAGTGACTGCATGATGCTAGTGCACAACAGATTAAAGGAAAAATGGCAGTCATCATGGAGTAGGGCGGTAAATAATAAACTGCAGGTGGTGAAGCCAGTTTTAGGTGAATGGAAATCATGTCATGATCAGGAACACTTCATGGAAGTGATATTATGCCGTCTTCGCATTGGCCACACACACATGACACACAACTTTTTGTTGAGAAAAGAAAACAAACCACTCTGTGAAGAATATGGACAGCAGCTCACCATAAACCACATTTTATTTTCATGCAGACGATTTGAAATGAAAGAGAAAAGTATTTTACCCGATTTTACGATGAACACATTCCTTTCCATCCAGCTTTGATTTTAGGTGAAAGGACTTGTAGATCTATCATGCGTTTTTAGCTTTCTAAACGAAGCAAATGTTTTAAAGAAACTATAGAATAAATAGTTTACACCACTTACAAGCATGTGCTTGCCGCATGATAGCCTGAGCTGCTTATGCGCCATTAAATCCAACACAACACAACACTTTCTTAGAGGAAGCAGCTGCTGAGATGCGGGGACACTCGCGGTGCAGGTCGCTACGACCGACATCATTGCTCGCTGCTTTTTTGAGCAAGAACTCTATGCGGAGGTCAAGCAGCGGCGGATTGCGTCCGGTTGAGCTTCAGCTCCGCCTGTACGTCAAACCAAGTCAACCCATAGTAACACAGATGGTATATTGTTGTGAAACTTGTGTTCAGTATAATATCAGGGCAAGTAATATCTCTTTGGATAGTACATAGCGAGTATAATAGAACTTTACTAATTACGTGCCCTAAATATCCGGTCTGACTATCACCAGGAAGGTAAGACCTCAAGCGAGGGGTGTACCTAGTGATTACCTGGGAAGCCTGCGAGTGCGGCGGTCCAGATGAGGGTTATGGGACGGGTGGGGTGCCCCGAGAAGGGAGGCCGAACCGGGCTGCGGGATATCAGGACAGCGAAATTAGATATGGTAAGAATTTTGAGTCGAATAGGATTTTGGTGGCAGAGGTTGAGATAAGAGCGAGCGCAATGGCTTCCTCCTCAGCAATATCGAAGGAGGCAGCGTGGATCGTGATACGAGTAATCAAATCTGATTGTCAGTGATGGCGAGGACCATGCGTGAACCCGACGAGTACTCTGCCACGTCCACTTAGTCTACCTAGGAATTGTCGCCGTACTTCTTTCACAGGGCTTTGCGCGAGCTGCCCTGCGTTGCCCGCCGTGCTCGGTTGTTGGTTGGTAAAATTGATTAAAACAGTCAAGAGGCCAAAGGCCGAGATCTAGGGGTCGGCCAGGACTCTGTTATCTGGCAGCCTCTAGAGCGAGACCGATGAGCGCTCGTTGGTCGTCCATGGTAGAGCTGCGTAGACGAGCTTCCCAGGTGTGTTGTGTGTTGTCGTGGACAAGTCCAGACCATATGAAGGAGGTCTGCTCGGATATTGCAGTGTTTACACATCGGCATATACCGTTCAGGAAATATAATAGGAATCTTTTGGGATTGCGGAAAGCGTCCGTCTGGAGTTGGCGCCATATGACGGCCTCTCTCTCTGTAAGTTCTGGGTGCGGACCTGGATTGAGTTGACGAGAAAGACGATAGTGTTGGTGCAAGTCACGTGAAGTGATTATGTTGTGTCCTTTCAAGGACCAAGGCGGGCATGTTGGGGGCGGGATGATAAGCTGCTCGGAAAGTGAGCCCTCGAGCTAGCTCATGTGCTCCCTCATTACCATTGGGACCTATGTTGGCTGGAGCCCATATCAGGAGGGTCAGGTGCTTAGGACGATTTGATATGAGTACGCGCAACGCATCGACTGAAATACGGTCATGAGTAAAAGTAAGAATGGCGCGCTGTGAGTCATGACTTCGGAGCCGTGAATAATCGCGAAAGCATGGTGCGGCCTGCCGCGGTATCCGACAGTCGAGTCAGCCTGTGCATTCGGGGCAGCCTCTGCTAGCTCATCAAACGTGCTGTTTGTAGTGTTCAAGAGCTAGGCATTAGAGGTGCAGTAGGGCGAACTTCGTGCAGATTCTGAGGAAAGCGCTAATGCGGTCCCTCTTCTTTTGCTTTAAAGGGGGGTAGGGGAATGCCTACACCGTGCGGTTTGTGATGTAGGCTTGGGTGTGATGAAATGGGTTCCGCTTTCGCCTTGCGCCGGATGAGACGTCTGGTTTTCTGGGTTCGGGTAGGAGAGCTCGGGCGACGTCGCCGTGCGCGCCCTGGAATTGAAGGATGAGGACCAACATGCTAATCTTGGAGATTAAGGATATTAGGCGGTCACCTAGCGTGAGTGGGATGAGAGGGTAGCGGGTTCGTGCGGCTTGAAGCAGTAGAGTCAATTTCGGTTTGGAACGAAGCAGGGAAAGCGCGGATATGAACTTACGAGTCGATGAAGCATACTACTGCCCGCTTCGCCCGCTCACCGTAGCCGCGTTCAATCATTTTCTTAGGACTGAGATAGTGTGACGGGGCCGTAGGAGGGACTAGGTAGCGGCAGACGGATTCAAAATTAAACAATCCAGAATATATGACACAAACTATTTGCATGAGTGTTCAATTCATTAAATATAGGAACATGGAGACAAGGCAGGCTTCCGAGGTATAGGAGAAACCGAACAGAGCTCGTATCGCCACTCTTAAGCCTTCTCATATCCCTAGCCTTCCCCATGGTGATAGTAGCTCCATTAGAAATGAATTCAAATGGAATTATTCGTTTCATCGTGATCAATATGAGAAACATAGGACAGAGGCACAAATGGAAAAGCTGCCAACAGCACCTTGTAAAACCTTCGGTGATCCTTCTTTACTTGATGACCCTGGCTCGTCATTCACAATAATTAACCAGAATATTTACTGAAACGTAACTCATCAGAGAATAGTATTCAAACGCAACACATATCAGTTACAATTTACAAGCCATCTATTTCATGTTCTTGAGAGAAATGTAGCACTCCTGAAATAGTTGCAAATAATCTAAGCACGAGCAAAAACCGTGCACTGTTGTGAAGAATAAGTAAAAGCAAAACAAACACGAAGAATCTCGGAGTGGCCTCGAGTTTACGAGTCTGTATGAGTACTTCACTCGAGAGCTAAAAATATATTAAATGCTACATAACATGCGAAAGTGGGCCTAATTCTCTTAGCGTTTTCATGAAGAACATGTATGCTTGCTTTCTGGTAGCACGTGGCACAAATGCAGGGGATCTAGATTGAATGTGCCTCACTAATTCGCCTTTGGTTTTTCAAAAATTCTTGCTGCATAATTTACAGTGGGATATACGCGATGCGCAAAACGCCGACAAAACCGCCTGTCGCCAAAGCCGCAAAGCGTAGGCTGGCTCGGTCGGGCGCTGTTCATGTCAGCCTGTATGCGCGCGCGTCGTGTTTTCGTCTTTTGTCCTGGTTTAACTGATATAACGCAGCTATCAATCTTTAGCAATGTCCGGGAAGAATTTCATCGTAGTTGGTTTTTCGATCAGACCTAAAACCTGGCCAGGAGCACGTTTGGATAAGTTTCCAGTGAGGCTTCACGAGAACGACGGCGGCCGTGAATCGCGGTTTTTCGACGCAGAAAGCAAGCAATCGCACCGAATGACATTTGTTCAGGTTAATGTCATTTTTTCGACGCGCTGCTACACGACCAAAGCTAATGCCATTTCTAAAGTATGGTAACTGCGATTGACATGCAAGTGTTGGTGCGCCTTCAATATGTTGCGAAGATCACGGCGATGTAAACGAAAGCAGCCTTTAAATTGACATTCATATCTTACATGCCCTTGTAACGAATCTGTTGATTAGGACTATCAATTACGAAGTTAGCGGCAGCGTCGGCGGCGTTTGTTTACGAAAGGGCACGGAAGGTGCGCACGTCTGTGCTCGACTGCGAAACGCGTAGGAGTTTCGACGTTTTTGCCAGATCGTTCGCTCGGCGTATTAATAAGGCCCGTCGAAAAATGCCCGAGCTTGGCCTCATCAAGAAAGCATATGGCAAATGCATAACGCTTGCCACATCGGATACCGCGAGCGTGCCGCAACGACGTTTCCGCGAAAGCGGCCAACGACACCGCTCTGGCCATGTGCTAGGCCGTAGTCGTCGCTATGCCTAAACGCCTAAACGGTTTCGCATCAAAGTCGTAGCTAGAAGCGCTTTGGAAATAGTAATTTTTTTATTCTTTCATCAAATTAAGCGCCTATTATTCAAGATCAACAGAGCATGCTTTTTTGAAGGTGGCGAAACAAATTCGCCTTGTCGGCGACTCGGCGCCGACGGACCGCTGCAGCAGGAGCGACCTGTTCCAGCCGCGCTGGGTGCGGTGGCTACGGGTTGGCTGGCAGCTATGGGTGCCAGTTTTTCTTTTTTTTTACGATGGTATTTGGCATTTTTAACAAACATGAATAGCTGCACAATTATAGGAGCACAGCAGTATTTAATGCAGGTGCACGTTTGTAGTTTATTTTGGGTGTATCTTATCACCGAGTCTCTGGTGTCGAGATAACACATTTCCTCGTTGATCGCATTCAGATGAGTACCTCAAAGTCATTCGATACCTAATGTCGTTTTCATCGAATGTCGTTATATTTCCTCGTGTAGCAGCAAACAAATATCGTTTTGAACAAAAGTCATTCGGTGAAAAAGGTATTAAATTTGCCGTGTGGCAGGGCTGAGTGATAACTATGTTTTCAGAGTTTTCTGCTTGTCATTGCATCTTCCGTGAACACTTCTTGTTTAAACTTGGTTACCTCCACTGCCAGTATATACAATACGCATTAGAGTTATGAAATGCTTAGCCGGAGAATCTTTAGCGTGCATTGACATCGCAAAGCACACGGTTGCATTTTGCGTTTCGCCTCCATTTAAATGCGGGCGGCACGGTCGACTTCAGTCCCGATAACTCGATCTTCCTCAGTAGCCAGAGCCGCTGCGGCAGGTTATTGAACAGACATTTTCCACTATATGTTTTGAAACTTGCCATGCAATTACTCTGAAGACCAGAGCCAGTGTTCCTGTTGGCTGGCAAGACTACGAAAACATAACATGTCGCTGCACTTGATATTAGTTCAAGAGCTTGTTATAAAGCGCGATGTAATTCTGCAGTTGGGCGCGAGGGTGATACAAATGAAATGAAGATGGTACTACAATAATAAAATAGGATATAAATTTAAATCTAATATGCTCTTGGCTAACATGTAGTGCAGTTTTTCAGATATTGCCTGTGCTAATATCTCGCTCCCCAATGAAATTATCTACCCGATCTGCATTTTTGACGACGGAATAGGTGAAATCCATCCTGTAAAGGCAGTGGTAAAGCACAGGCATGAAAATTTTGAACTGTTGGTACAGGAGCCCAATATGCGATATTTTTCTGATGCTCAGAATGCTAATTTGCACGCTCGCTGGTTTTTCATGCCGTCGCACCGGTGCGAAACCGCTCGCAGTTTCGACGACGCTGCCTAGTTTGCTGTAGCAATTTATTGCATGTAAACGAAGCAAGCGTGTACCATTAAGCAAAGAAAGAACATCGGTTCATAGGTCAAGGAATGAACGAATCAGTGTGGCGTTGTAATGAAAGCTGGGCACTCGAAATGAGCTCCACTTTTACGCAGCCTTGTTGATGCCAGCTGCAGGAGACACTTAATGCATATGGAGGCGATGTAGTTTGAGACGACCGTGATATCGAACACATGTCCATTATTATAAAGGGCGATCCCCTTGCGCACACTGTCACCGCTGAAGTGCCCGCGAGATGCGCACAAATGGCAGATCGCACGCGCACTCCACGGCCACGCTTGCCGCGCGAGGCCCGTCTCGGGTTCCGACGGCCACCGCTACGCGGCTTTCAGTGGCGCCCCTATAGGCGCTACGCATGGCGTATAGGCTTGCACTCTGTTCAGTAATCATTGCATAGTAGAATACCCTCACGGGTAGGTGGCGCCGCTTCCGCAGGCCTTTGAGAGAGAACTTCTGAAGAAACAAGTCCAAGGATAGTAGGCTGATTTGTTTAGGATTAGAAATCTGCAATATGTAGGGAAAGCCTTTTATATTTATTACATATTGTCACTGACTGTCAAACCGCCAGAAGGTTAGAAGCTGGGTTTATTCACAGTACACGGCACTGGGACGTGGCAAGGCTGGCCGGAGCTCGAGAGAGGAAAACGAAGAACGCCGGGGTCACTAGCGTGGCTAAGGCCAGCTAAAACGTCGGTAATCCAGTCCGTCCGCATGACGGCGCCACAAGGGTGGTTAGTAATGCGGCATTACTCCCACTCTTTGAAAGGCGCCGTCCTCGGCGATAACCATTGGTGATCCGAGCAACAAAAAAACATCGGTAGTGTCGGGTGACTGGGGCGAACGAGCGGCTAACGAGCATGGTATGGCTTGATTCCTGCAACGTGAACCACTTCGGATGTTGGTCGTCGAGAGGAGCGGACAGTTCCCTGGGGAAGAACTTCATAGTTCACTTCGCTGAGTTGGTGGACGACCTCATACGGGTAAAAGTATCGCCGAAGCAGCTTGTCAGACCGCCATCTTACACGGATTGGGCTCCACATCCAAACTCGTTCTCCGTGCTTGTAACTCGCATTTCTGTGGCGTAGGTTATACCGGTGAGCGTATTTTTCTTGCTGGCGCCGGATACGCTGTCGAGCAAGTTGTCGGGCGGCCTCGGCATGCTGAACGAATTTATCTCCACCCATGACTGCAGGATTAACACTCTCAGGAAGCAGCATTGCGCCCAGCATTGTCATTGCTTCGCACGCCGTGGACTAAACGAAACGAAGTGAAGTGCGTAGTTTCTTGCGGTGCAGTATTATATGCGAAGGTGGCAAGGGAAGCATTGCGTCCCAGTTTCGATGGTCCTCGTCGACATACATTGAAATCATATCGGGGATTGTCTTATTAAGCCATTCGGTGAGTCCATTTGTTTGCGGGTGATAAGCGGTTGTTCTTCGGTGGCTTGTACCACTGAGTCGCATAACTTCCTGCGTTAGCGCCGAGGTGAAAGCCGCTCCCTTGTAAGTTATAATGACTGCGGGTGCGCTGTGACGAAGTACAATGCTCTGCATAAAAAAGGTCGCAATTTCAGCAGCGATTCCGCGGGGAAGAGAGTTTGTTTCACAGTATCGGCTGAGATAGTCGGTGGCGACCACAACGTACCGATCACCGAGCGAGGACTTCGGAAAAGGGCCGAGTAAATCCATGCCGACTTATTGGAACGGGACTTGGGGTGGATCAATAGGTTCTAGCAGTCCGGCCGGTTTAGTAGGCAGCGTCTTTCGACGTTGGCACTCCCGGCAAGTTTTGACGTAGCGCTTGGTCACCAGTGAGCTTAGGCCAATAATGCTTCTGGCGTATGCGTGCCAACGCTCGCAAAATATCGAAGTGGCCAGAAGAAAGGTCGTCGTGGGACGCCTGCAGGACTTCGTCGCGAAAGGCCTTAGGTACGACGAGAAGGTAATTAGCTTCCGTCGACCCGTAGTTCTTGTACAAGATCCCTTCTCGTGAACAGAACGATGAAAATCCGCGCGAGAAGATTCCGGGCGGAGCCGGAATATTTCCGCCTAGATACTGAATGAGATGCCGTAGTTCAAGATCGTCTCTTTGTTGTTGAGCCAAAGTGTCCGCGGAAATAGCGCCAAGAAAAAGAGAATCGTCTTCGAACTCAGTACTGTTATGCTGAAGTGGCGTGTGGGACAAACAGTCTGCATCACTGCGCTTGTTGCCTGATTTATAGACGATGGTCACATCAAATTCTTGAAGTCAAAGGCTCCAGCGTGCTAGCCGCCCTGAAGGATCTTTAAGGCTTGCCAACCAACAGAGTGAGTGGTGATCACTCACTACTCGGAAAGGCTAGCCATACAAGTAGGGGCGAAATTTTCTCACTGCCCACACAATAGCAAGACACTCCTTTTCGGTAGTGGAGTAGTTCATCTCTGACCGGGATAAGGTGCGGCTTGCATATGCGATTACGCGTTCCACACGATCCTGCCATTGTACAAGGACCGCTCCAAGGCCGGCGTTACTTGCGTCTGTGTGCAGCTCTGTGTCGGCTTGCTCGTCAAAGTGACCAAGTATGGGCGCCTTTTGTAGAAGAGTTCGTAGTGTCTCAAAGGATCGTTGCTGCTCTTGACCCCAGCAGAACGGTTCGTTCTCTTTTGTGCGGCGAGTTAGAGGCTCACCTATCCGCGAGAAGTTATTCACTAAACACCGATAGTCGGCACAAAGACCCAGAAAACGACGCACGCTTCGCTTGTCGGTTGGAATGGGGAAAGCAGCTACGGCGGCTGTCTTATCTGGGTCTGGGCTAACGCCCTTGGCACTCGCAATGTGGCCCAGAAACCAGCTCTTGGAAAGCGAAATGGCATTTTTCTGGCTTAACGAAGCATTCGTTCAGCCGGTCTGTCCCTTAAGCTTCGAAAACGACGCGCAGGCGCCTCAGGTGTTCCTCAAAAGTGTCAGAAAAGAAACGTCATCCAGGTACACCAGGCAAGACTGCCATTTGAGGTCAGAAAGCACAGTGTCCATCATCCGCTTTAAGGTCGCAGGAGCCGAGCATAGGCCGAAAGGGAGCACCCTGAATTCGTACAAACCGTCCGGGGTAATAAAGGCGGTCTTCTCCCTGTCACGTTCATCCACCTCTATCTGCCAATAACCACTGCGTAAATCGAGGGATGAGAAATATTGGCGTGGCGCAGACGGTCTAGGGAGTCATCAATGCGCGATAGAAGACATACGTCTTTTTGGCAACCTTGTTTAGACAGCGGTAATCAACGCAGAACCGTAGGGTCCCGTCCCGTGTTTCTTCGCCACTAGCACAACAAGCAACGCCCATGAGCTCGTCGATGTCTGGATCACGTCGTCTTGGAGCATTTCCTGAACTTGCCGGCGAATTGCATCCCTCTCCTTCGGAGAGACCCGATAAGGCGACTGACGTAATGGTCTCTGGTTGTCGTCGACTATAATTCGATGTTTTGTGAGCGATGTCTGTCTAACCCTGGAGGTCATTGCAAAACAGTCCCTGAATGCGTCGATAATGATCTCTAGGCAGCGTTTTCGATTAGGCAGGAGGTACGGGTTAGTGTCGGTTTTAACTGGAGTAGTCATCGTTTCTAATGAGTTAATGCTTTCGGACAACGCGTACGGCCCTGCGCATTCCGGGAGTTCTTCAAAATACGCAATCGTTGTTTTGCTCGCCAAACATTGCGGTTCGCAACCGAAGTTCGTCACCAAAAGCACGGTTTGCCTGTCCTTCAGTTCATTAAGTCCTCTAGCTACACAGACTTGTCGACCCAGAAGCAGCGACATGTTGGCTTCGGCGATGTCACGAGTTCCGCGGCTGCTATAGCACTCTACCGTCACAAACATGCTGGATCTTGACGGTATCAATACGTGATCGTCACAGACTCGCAGCTTCGGTATGTGTTCCTGGGGTTCGGCATCAAGAGTGTGGTGGGCGGCAAACGACACGATTAGGTCTTTAAAGTCGATCACAGCGCCATACTCGCGGAGGAAATCCAAACCGAGTATCAGGTCTTTGGAGCACTCGGAGAGCACAGCGAAGCAGCCGGGGAAAGTTACGCCTCAGATCTGTATTCGTGAGGTACAGACACCAATCGGTGTCACCACATGGCCGCCATCTGTCCGGATCTGCGGCCCAGTCCAAGGTGTCAAAACCTTTCTGAGTGTCGTGGCTAGCCGGTAGCTCATTACCGAAAAATCAGCGCCTGTGTTCACGAGTACATTCACGTTACGGTTGTCGGCGGCTACTGTTATTTCGGCGGAAACCAATTTTTCGCAGCTCGTCGGTAGGCTCGTCGGGTCGAGTCGCCATCGGTCGGCACGTCGCGGTAAATTGTCGGGGGGAGGCTCCTGACTCTGTACTGCTGCGGCGGCCCTACCCCGGAAGACGCCGTCTTTAGATTTCCCGCCATGGGGACGTGCCTCTGAACTGGCCAGAGGTTGAAGGGCGGTTGGAAGAAGAAAACCTCCTTGGAGACGGGGATCGGGACTGGTGTCGTTGTGCAGTCGGGGGCTGCACGTTAGCGGCCAAGTAGTGCTCGATCTCCTACGGTCGCTCACCGTAGCGCGGTCGAGGTGCGTCGGTATAAAAACCCCGGAGACCCATCTGGCGGTAGGGGCAGTCGCGCCGAACGTGGCTGAGCTCCCCGCAGCGGTAGCACAATGGCCGGTTGTTTCGCGTTCACCACAGGTGTGCTTTACGGATGACGGGCCTGAATTCCTGCTGTGGGACGGGCGCAGCTGGGACTTGGTACTGCACAGGAGTTAAAGTCACAACAGGAGGAATAGCTTGCGACACCGGTGCAGGTTTTCGTAGTCGTCATCATCATCATCAGCCCGATTATACCCACTGCAGGGCGAAGGCCTCTCCCATATTTCTCCACTTAACCCGGTTCTGCGCTAGCTGCACCCACTTGACCCCTGCGAACTTCTTAATCTCATCCGCCCACATAACTTTCTGCCGCCCCCTGCTACGCTTTCCTTTCCTTGGAATCCAGTTTGTTATCCACAGCGACCATCGGTTATCCTCTCTTCGCACTACATGTCCTGCCCATGCCCATTTCTTTTTCTTGATTTCCGCTAGAATGTCAGTAACTTGAGTTATTTCTCTGACCCACTCTGCACGCTTTCTATCTCTCAATGTTACCCCTACCATTTTTCGTTCCATAGCCCTCTGGGTTGTCATCAAATTAAGTAGAGCTCTCTTGGTTAGCCTCCATGTTTCAGCCCCATAGGTGAGTACAGGCAGGATGCAACTGTTGTGTACTTTCCTCTTGAGCGATACCGGTAAGCTGCTAGTCATAATCGGCGAGTGCTTGCCAAATGCGCTCCATCCCAATCTTATTCTTCTTGTTATTTCCTTTTTATGGCCCGGATCTGCGGTTACTACCTGTCCTAAGTAGACATATTCGCCTACTACTTCCAGCATTTCGCTACCTAATGTAAACTGCTGTTCCTTCCTGAGGCTGTTGAATATTGCCTTAGTCTTCTGCATATTGATTTTCAAGCCTACCTTTCTACTTTTTCTGTCTAGGTCATCAATCATCATTTGCAGTTCATCTCCCGAGTTGCTTAGCAAGGCAATGTCATCAGCAAATCGCACATTACTGAGGTATTCTCCATCTACCCTTATCCCTAACTGCTCCCATTCCAAGTCTGAATACTTCCTCTAAGGAAGCTGTGAATAGTACTGGGGAGATTTCGTCTCCTTGCCTAACACCTTTCTTTATGGGAATTTTGTTACTTTCTTTATGCAGAACTATAGTTGCTGTGCAGCCACTATATATATCTTCCAGCACTTTCACGTACGGCTTGTCTACCCCCTGATTTCGCAATGCCTGCATCACTGCCGAGGTTTCAACTGAGTCAAATGCTTTTTCGTAATCAATGACTGCTATGTAAAAGGGCTGGTTATATTCCGAGCATTTTTCTATCACCTGATTGATGGTATGGATGTGATCGATAGTAGAGTATCGTTTCCGAAACCCCGCTTGATCCTTTGCTTGATTGCAGTCTAAGGTTGTCGTGATTCTATTAGCGATTACCTTAATAAATACCTTATACGTAACAGACAGTAAGCTGATTGGTCTGTAATTTTTATGCTCCTTAGAGTCCCCTTTCTTGTGAATGAGGATGTTTGCATTTTTCCATGGTTCCGGTACCGTCGATGACACCAGGCACTGTGTATACAGGGTGGTCAGGTTTTCTAGCACGATATCCCCCCGTCCTTCTGCAAATCTGTAGTTACCTGATCCTCTCCAGCTGATTTCCCCCTTTTTGTAGTTTCTAGTGCTTTCTCGACCTCGTCCTTCGTCACTGGTGGAACGTCTGACTGTTTTTCCCTACCACCAATCTCATTACGGTCCTGACTACTTTGGCTACTGTAGAGATCTGTATTGAACTCCTCGGCTACTTTGACTATCTTGTCCATATTAGTGATGACGTTGCCCGCCTTGTCCCTTATCGCATACATCTGGTTTTTGCCTATGCCCAATTTCTTCTTTACCGCTTTAAGGCTTCCCCCGTTCTTTACAGCATGCTCAATTTTCTCCATGTTATACTTCCTTATATCGATTTTCCTAGTACATCGCTGTAAGTCATTATGTAGGGACCCGGTTGCGGGGCTACTGGAGGTGGCTGCACCACTCGCCGCATTTCATCCCGGACCACGTCCGCTACTGCAGCGACGCCTGCCTGGGGAGCTTCGAAACGCAGTTTCTGGAACTCTTCACGCACAATGTTCCGCAAGAACTCTCGAAGTTTCTCAGTGGGCAGCAACGTAGGCGGGCAGTGATGGGCGGTTGCTACAGAAGCAAGTCGTCGGTACTGCGCACTCCGCTCTTGTAAGGAGTGCTCCATACCCGTTGCTTATTTCGTAAATTCCGCCAAAGTTGTCGGAGGTTTCCGAACAAGTCCGGCAAACAACTGCTCCTTTACACCCCGCATTAGGTGGCATACCTTCTTGACCTCGGGCATAGCTGGATCAGCCCGATTGATAGTCGCGTCATGTCTTGAATAAACATAGCAACACTTTTATTTGGCTACTGCAATCTTGCGTGCAGGGCGAGCTCGGCTCTTTCTTTTCTCTCGTCGGTACGAAATGCCGCCAGCTGCTCTCGGCGAAATGCTTCCCAGGTGGCAAAAGAAGCTTCGTGATTCTCGTGCTACGTTTTGGCCGTATCCAGCAATGTGAAGTAGACGTCTTGCAGCTTGCGCTCACCGTCCCACTGGATGAAGCCCGCCACAGGGTGGAAACTGGCCAACCAGTCTTCAACGTCCTCGAACCTATCGCCATGGAACGAAGGTGTTGACCGAGGTGTGTGTAGGACAAACGGCGGCACCGCTCCAGTCTGCTGAGGAGGATAGCTACGTATAGGATAGCGAAGGATAGCGAAGTAGGATAGGATAGCGAAGTAGACGTCATGGCTCTTGGAAGTGTTCGCCCGCCGCTGAACTCAGGCTGTAGGCCTCGCAGACGACGACTGGCCTTGTGAACAGGTATTGTGTCCACGCACTCCGAACTGGTTTCAAAGGTGCCTTCGAAGTCAGCGTACATGGGACGGTTCCCGGCGGCTCCACCAAATGTCACCATCTAACCGTCAGAAGGTTAGAAGCTGGGTTTATTCACAGTACGCGGCACTGGGATGTGCAAGGCTGGTCGCAGCTCGAGAGAGGAAAACGAAGAACGCCGGGGTCACTAGCGTGGCTAAGGCCAGCTAAAACGTCGGTAATCCAGCCCAGCCGCATAACGGCGCCACAAGGGTGATTAAGAATGCGGGAATAAGCTACTAAGATGAATTCGGAAAATTACGCTTGCTTCTTGCGGCAAACGAGTTGAATCCAACGTAGTCGCCGTTTCTGCCCCAATTGACGAGTTCGGAATCTCGAACGTTGGTCATAGAGGAATTACGATGAATTTCCTTGAAACCAACAGCACAATTTTTGGCAATATGCACAAGACGCGTTGCTGCCCTATACCATCTCCTTGTCGTGCTTGAGCAGGCCATTCAGCTCACAGCCGCTACAGCGAATTCGCGCCGCTTTCTAAAACGCAGGACTGGACGCCGCCGCTTTCGACCCGCGCGTAGCTCCGGAGCTAAATGCGCTGGTACCAAGAAGCCAACGGCACTGATGTCACCTGGAGGGGCGCTCTTGTGACATAAGCCAGGAAGTCAAATAGTCTAGATGGATACATTTCCTACATTTTTGCTCCGTGTCTATTACACCTCCCGCAAACGATTGCATTCACTTGGCCGGAAATAGGGCTAACTAGACATCGCTTCGCTCTCTTGCAGTGAGGTATTTCTTTTTGGATAAGCCAAGTAGGTGAATTATAAGATACACGGAACACTCATGTCTTGGCTATAAAAATAGAGCATGGTTTGGCGAAAATATCTGATGAAAAGACGTTGAAAATGAGCCCACCTGCACGAGACGGCAGTTATACATATCCAGGATACATAGTCAGATATCAGCGGTTTGAATTTTCCAGTACACAAAGTCCAGCGCCGTGACAGCGCCATCCCAGGCCGTTCGGAGCGAGTGGGGCTCGAGGTGAACTTGCAGCATCTTTCATAGACATGCCGTAAGACAGTCGCGCTCCACATGAATTATGTGAGAGCAGCGGAATACCGACAGGTGCGCCTCGTTGCTTCCTTCCAAATCCTCGTGTGCGGGCCTGCACTCCCCTTACGACATTCGATCGTGGGTTCAGATTATTCATCGTAAATGCGATATTCCGCTCTTCTCTGCCTCATCTTGTCGCTCGTAGTGAGAGGAAGCGAATATGGGGAACAGGTGCAGTTACAAGGATACAGGTTATGGATATTGAGGCACATCACGAATGCGATGTACGACGTCCGCCTTAGAAGTTCGCAGGGGTCAAGTGGATGCAGCTAGCACAGAACCGGGTTAAGTGGAGAAATATGGGAGAGGCCTTCACCCTGCAGTGAGTATAATCAGGCTGATGATGATGATGATGATGATGATGATGGTGATGATGATGATGATTATTATTATTCCTAGTAACTTTGCTTCTTTTATTTTTTACCATCAGCGCACGAAACGCACAAAAACACTTTGCCGAAAAATACGAAACTACAAAACGCAAGCGCCGTATAAAAACTGCGTTTGGGGAAAGTCAAATACCGACACACACACAAAACTATAAAACCCAACCATAGTATTCCGCTAACGTAGCAAACGCCTTCACAACCAGTATTTATTCATCGCCGTCTGTCGTGTGCTGTATACAGTGCAGACGTGAATAATAGTTTTCTTGCTTATAATTCCGTATCCGCCATCGAAATACGCGGCAGGATGTCCAATATAAAGATGGAATGCAGGCGGCATGTCATGATGCGCCTGGTAATGTTCTGCGAGATCATTTGTTCACTCTGTAACAGGGCAACACATTTCAGTAGCCTTGATTGTTGTAACTTTGCTTCCTTTATTTTTAGCATCAGCGCACGAAACCCACAAAAACCTTTGCCAAAAAATGCGAAACTACAAAACTTAAACGCCGTATTAAAACTGCGTTTGCGGAAAGTCAAATACCGACACACACAAAGCTATAAAACACAAGCACCGTATTACGCTAGCGTGGGAAACGCATTCACAACCAATATTTACTCATCGCCGTCTGTCGTTTGCTGTATACAGTGCAGACGTGAATAAAAGTTTTCTTGCCTATAATTACCTTTCCTCCATGGAAATACGCGGAAGGTTGTCCGATATCAAGACGGAATGCAGGCGGCATGTCATGATGCGCCTACGAGGGCGGGTCAGGGCGCGTGCTCGTGCGAGAGAAAGCGTGCGGCGCACGCTTCGAAGGCAGCGAGCTAAGCCGGCGGCGCCCCAGTGTGTGTTTTTCTGCCACAGATGGCGCTGCCCATCAGCAGCCGCACTGCTGCCCAGCGATGCTTTGGGAGTCTATTGTCGTGCCCGGTTCAGAGTGGTCGAGCCGTTTCGTGTGGATAGTCTCGCCACTTCTGCCAGCTCAACCTTTCTGTTGTGTGCTCCCATTTTCTCAAGCCGCTCCGCTGATGTGGGCATAGGGAGTCCCAGAGCTTGCTTGAGGCATTTCCTCAATATTCTGTCTACCTTCTCTATTTCTGCGCGGCTGATGTTAGATACGGCGTCGCGCAGCAGGTCCTCCTTGGTACTTACGCATGCGACATTTTCAGGATATTCCTTTCTTTTAGTACTCTCCCCTTTACCGCTACCCTATTGAATACACCTACCGCTTCGCCTGCATATGTGACTACTTTATGATGTTGGTGGTTGTCTTTCTTGTTGATAAGCTTGCCTAGGATCTTCATTTCTTTGACCCTGGGCACATGCAGGCCTTCCACCACCACTTTTCCATATATCTCGTTAATCTCGTTTGCACTACGTGCTCAATGAGTTTCCGCACGCACGACGTCAGCGAGATTGGTCTTAGGTTTTCTCATTTGGGTTAATTCCCCGGCTTGGGGATGAGAACCACCGCTGCCTGTTTTCATTCCTACTTATCTCTGTTTCCTGCCTTCGCTATTATACACAGATCTCTGACTTCTGCGGTGAGCGCGCCAGACTGTTTCGGCCGCATTCTTCACCCCTACGTCTGATGCCCTTTACGGACTCCACTCTAAATCCGCGTCGCTCCGGCCTTCGTGAGGTCAAGACTTAGGCCTCTAATCCTTTCTTGCCTTTAATTCCATGCCTGAGTTTGAGCACTACATCCTGCCTGCTGAGTTTAGGTCTAAATCCCATAGTCTCGTGCGGCCACAAGTTTCCATCTTTCATAAATCTTGTTAATTTCTTTTGCACTACGTGCTCTATGAGTTTCCGCACGCACGACATCAGCGAGATTGGTCTTAGGTTTTCTCATTTGGGTTCATTCCCCGACTTGGGGATGACAACCACCGCTGTCTGTTTTCATTTCTCCTTCAAGTTACCTTCTTTCCATACTTTGTTCATGTATCGCACTATAGTCTCTATCGAGTCGTTTTCTAGGTTCCTGAGCTTGCCATTGGATACCTTGCCCAGGCCAGGGGCCGAGCGAGTTTTTACCCCAGCGATAGTACCTCAGATCTGCGCTTCTTCTTCTCCTCCATATTCTGCCGGTCGTACTTCCGTCGCGTCTCCTATGTAAATGTGCCTGAGCCTGTCCATCACCAGTTTGTCCGTCCCCTGGAAAGAGTGTCTCGCTTTCACCTGCTTGACGCTCGCTGCCTGTTTGGATTTGATCGTCTCGAGGAGATGCTTCGGTATATTCCACGTCTTTGCTAGCCTCATGTTGGTTTCAATCTCGTCGCACCTGCCGTACCAAGGTTGCTCGTTTAGTTTGATCGTGTACGTCTCCATTTCCTTGGTGAGTCTGGCTAATGAGCGCCTTAAGTTTCTGTTCCATTTTTGTTTCATACGTTATGTTTAGCTATGTAACAGTCACGACACGCCAGAAGGTTTCGATGCGCGTCCTGGTAAGCTTGCCTCTACTGCCTGCTTCATCCGTTCACCGAAGCCGGGTACAATCAATTTGAGATAGCGTGACGGGGCCGGAGGAGAGACTAGGGTAGCGGCCAGACGTATTTACACTGACATAATTAGAATGAAAGAAAAATTGCAATAAAAAAATAGGATATGACGACACCATCATGAATGTGACTGTTATGCAGTTGTAAGAGGCCAAGCATCAAGACGCCTATGCGTGGGTCATCAACGTGCCCTGAGAAGGGCGCGGGTAGAGGCGCCCAGAAAGCAGACTACACACATAGCTAGTGGGAGGCAGACTGGCCATCCTCGCTGTACGCGCGGAGAGCGTTTATCGCGCTTTTTTGCTTTCCCGCTTCTTCCCCATGCAGACGGGGTCAGGCTCCGTAGAGATGATGCTTCTGGTAACGGGAAACACATGGGAGGTATCGTCACACTCTTACCGCTCTTATGAAGACTGGAGCACGGCACAAGGGCGTAGCACTGTCTTGTTTGTGCTTTTAAAGTCTGTAGTTGTTGACAGGCTTCCGGATCCGCGAAGATGCCGAAGCTGGGATCCGAAAGAGTGCCACAATTGGCTTTCGAAAGTGCGCAGATGCTTTCGTCGGCGGCTTGGTGCTTTGTGAGCAGGGAGACGGGGGCGGCGGATTGTCCACCGTCGCGGCTGGTGCGGGAAGGGGCTCCTCCTTGTCGGAGATAACAGCAGGCATCGTTTGAGGTCGCACATGGTCCGCGTGTCTGCTCCACAGCGTTCCGTCTTCAAGCAATACCTGAAGAGGCGAAGAACTTGTAAGACAATGGACGGTTGAGGAAATCCAAGATGGGCCTGGTGTGATGTTCCGAATAAAGACGCTCTCCCCTATTGGGGGCAACATGCTTCTGTGTGCGTTGCTGTAGTAGCGCACCTTTTGCCTTAATTGCTTGAACTCCACACCTACTTTCATGTCGAGATGCACTCGTTGAAGGGGAGTTTGCAGCTCCCTGCCCATAAGAAGCTCTGCAGGAGGGGATCCTGTAAACGCGTGTGGTGTTCTGTATACGCAAGTATAGGATCCGGTTAATGTTTGTCTGGAAGCCTACAGAAGGACCGCTTTCTTCCATTTCCCCTTATTTGTCTGTACGACGCGTGCCGCTGCTCCGTTGGACGCTGGGTGGTAGGACGGGATCAGTATCGCACGAAATCTTTGTCCTTTTCAGTATCAAAACAATTCACTTTGCTGTGGAGCTCTGGTCACCATGAACGAGCTCCCCAAGTGCTGTGGAAAGGTGGCACTTGAGCTATGAGGCTCGCCTGCAACTTGCGAGAACTGATTGGAAAGATCATGGCTAGCGTCCTTTTCCCTAAGACTGAAAATATTGACAATTTTATTCCATAGCCATTGTCTTTCTTTTTTCAGGCTTCCCTCAAACATGGTGTAGGGGGGTTTGCAGGAACTCTGCCTCTATCAGGCAACAAGGATATCAACTTGTGGTCAGATGATTCAACGCCAGTAACAGCTGGTGCCTGGGTTGACAACCCCCTGGAGCAGTATTCAGAACTGCTTTCAGTTGGGAACGCTCTGCTTGGTTGGAAGCATTTCCGATCAAAGCCTCTCAGAAGCTGTTATGACGTAAAATCATTCAGTTCTGCAGAAGTGCTTCCAACCAATCACAGAGTGTTCCGGAACTGAACGCCAAGTGAACGCAGTTCTGTAATACCGCCCCTAGTGCAAGTGAACAGATTCTGCAAAGACGTAGTACCACTGCGGCACTGTTTATTTGAGTAGAAGGTAGTACCATTTTCCATCTTCCTGAAAACCAGAATCACATTTGATAAGGGTGCCCTGACGGTTAAACGTGGTAAGTTGCGCAAGCAATACTGTAATGGTTGCGCTTAAGGTTCGGCATGTAGTGTAGATCGTAGGTCATTCTTATGCCATAGACGATCACACACTGAACACACGCTTCCGAATGGATTATTCGTGAAATGGCGGTAAAACTCCCGCGTCGCAGAATCACATTCACCAACCCGTCGAACGTAGTCCAAACGTCTTTGCTCTTTCACGTCCTGATTCTGGACAATCAGGCCAGCAGGAGCGAAAGATTTACACCTTATCTTCAAACGTGCACAAGAGCGCATTGTCTTCTGCGCTATTCACACCGTTTTGCCGTCTGGCAGCATCGTTCTTCAGCAGTCTCCTGAGCACGTCGTTGGCGCCTGGCTGCATTCCAACTTTCTTGGCTACTCTGTGATTTTTCTCGTCCTGTTGTTGATGCCGAGTCATCACTCTCCTAGGCATTCTGAAGACTCCATGCAGAATCATCACCAGACGTACAAGTGTCTAGAGGTGCACGACGCGCTCGTCTAGCAGCCTCTTGAGCTCGCCGTTTCGGTAGCCGTTGTTCACGTTCTTCAGCAGTCTCTTGAGCCCGTTGCTGTTTTTTGGCTTCGGCGCATCGCCGATGCTTCTCCTTGTAAGATTGTATAGCAACTGATTGCTTTTACTAATACACCCGGTAGCCCGCCTAAAACTTGATAGTATGTTAAACAACTTCTGATTTACACGATATTCTAAATGATAGATGCAATACCTGTATCTTCCAAAAGGTGAAGTGAAAGTACATATCTTTGAAGTTTGCTCTTCCAAAGGGGTAGCCCGGGTTAAAATCTAGGCAGCTGGAGTATGTGGCGCCCGCTAACTTAGCTTCCAAGTTTTCGCCTTTCGGGAGGGAAAAATGCTGCCTTTCAACATGCTGGTCGATATATCTATGATCCAAGCTCTTAGACTACA